>JAUZND010000855.1:0-13865 GCA_034780555.1 Coelogynopora nodosa | reverse complement strand
TAGATAGTGAACAATTGTTGACTTATATATTTTTATATTTTTCATTTCATATTTTTCATAATGATGTCCGCATAGAGTGCGTGTAGTATAAATGGTTGGAGAATTTTTTCTGCTTTCCGATTGGTTGGCTAATGCTTGACCCGGGGGGAATTTGACCGTAGGAGATTTTAACCGTGGGGGAATTTGACTGTGGGGGATTTTGACTCGGGGGAAATTTGACCTTGAGGGATTTTGACCGAGGCCATTTTACAATCTTTTGACCCGGGGGGAATTTGACCATGGGGGATTTTGACCGTGGGGGATTTTGACCTTGGAGGAATTTGACCGTGGGGGATTTTGACCCGGGGGAAATTTTGACCGAGACCGGTTTTTACGATCTTTTGACCATGGGGGAATTTGACCGTGGGGGATTTTGACCTTGGGGGAATTTTACCGTGGGGGATTTTGACTGAAGCTATTTATACGATCTTTTGACCGTGGGGAATTTTGACCGGACCCCATATAGGAGACAGTTGTAAAGTACAAGGCAATGAATTTAATTATCTTTTGAAGGATCACCGGTTAGAACTTTTCCAGACACTTTGATATTAAAAACATGGGAATTTAAAAGAGATACATTTATACGATCATATGTTTAAGTGGTTTGCAAGATATGAGATTCAAAAACATCGAAAAAGCAGAAAATATATGTATACTCCTTTATTCAAGCAGATGGTAATAATTTATACATGTTTGTAAGAAAACATTTTTATCGACACTTATGATGAAAAATGACAAATTCATGAGAAAGCAGTAGAGAGTGTGAGTCAACATAGTATAATACGGCAGTATCTTCTGGAGGAAGAAGCTAAATGTTAAAAACAAAAGATAAGTCTGTCAGAGATTTGATAAAAAAACAAATTTCATTGTTTCCACGAGTAGAAAGTCATTATTTCTAAAAAGACACCCAGAAAAAATAACTTTATGAGACTTTGACAATTACAGTAATGCATGAAATGTTTCTTTCAGAGAAAAAAAATCCCAAAATATCTCTAACTCTTTATAAAACAAATAAGTGCATACACCTGTATGCTTAAGGCATGCGCCGGAAAACTCAATTGGCATGAGGTAAGGTGTATACAGTTGAATAAAGACTGTCCAGATTCGTTTCAATACAAGTTACAAGTTATAGCGCGATTGTTTAACACCAATAACTTTGAAATATAATAATTAACTACCAAAGGGGGAGCCGCCGAATTTCCAATTTTTCTAAAAAGTACGAAGGACAACACAAATTTGCTGCTGCGAAATACAATCACTTCAATAAATTAACAGAAGGCCGTATAGCCTGTAATTCGAAATTTGGAACACAAATCATGTTATCTTAGTATTCCATATTAAATTAGATATTTTTCGAATTCATTATATTGATAAGTTAAATTTTTATATTGTATCAAAGTCAAAAGAAATCATATATTTAATTAATTAATACATGGAAATATTTTAAATACAAACAGCTAGACTAAAATACAAAAAAAATTAAAATGTTGATAAAAAATAAACTTTTAATTATAGAAAATAGAATTCTGTAAAAAATAGAATAAATGTTTCAATTTTCCATGCAATGATAATAAAATATAAGGCTAAACATACCGTTTCATGGACCGACTTTTTCAGGAGTAAATTCAGACAATTATAAAGTAATATTTAGAGTGGTTAGTGCACCACATTTAAATGTTCTTCTTTTTATCATTAATGACAGAAATGTATTAGGCCTTTGGTTGTTTTGGAGCCATTGCACTTTAACTTTAAGCTTCTAGTTCAATGGTTGGAGCCTATAATATGATGCCCATTTATGATCCCGTGATCACATAGATTGTTCAAATATATTTTAATAAGTAATATACAACATGTTAGTCTGCTACATACATTCTAAAACATAAAAAACAATTTAGCAATTTCTAGTAATGTATTGATATTTATTTTGTAATTCATAAAGTTGAGGACGAATACCTAGATAATTTAGTATGTATTTAAATTTTGTTGAACATTATTTTTGAATGGTGATATATAATAAATTGATATGTCATATATAAAGTGCTATAAATATCTAAATATTTTTACATGCATATTGTATGTAATAAATCAGTGTTTTGTATGTGTTGAAATCCGTTCATCTATATAACACTGTTTGAAAACAAATTACCAGTTCTTATATGATGGATTTCTTGCATGAGAAAAACGAAATATTTTTTGCCTTTGAATTAACAAACAATGTTATCCTTAAAACCGCTATCCCAAATACAACATTTTTGTAGCAATCCAAATAATGAAAACATTAAATGGAAAAATATATAAGTAGAAGACAGATTATCTACAAATGATCATATTGATCAGGTTTAATTATATTGATGATTGTAACATTGTCTAATTCATTCTAGCAGATGAAACTTTTGATATGAATATTATATTCTTGAGAGGTCATGTGCAAACATTTTCCATGTTTTAAAGAGTGAAAAAGACGACTGTTAATCATAAAAATATAAAAACATCAAATTTAAATTTCATAATATAGCTAGGTCTATTTATAGTTTACCAGTCGATTTGAAGACTCAACCTTTAACCTTTCCCTTACTTTTGAGAGTTCAAGTACAGTTCAAACAAAATTGATTAAATTGTTATCATATGAATATTATTACTATCATTAAAATACATTTATAAACCGTAAACAGAATCAAGTGTGACGTTTCAGGATTATCAATAAGTTATTTTTTAATTTAAAAAAAATTTAAATATCAAAAATACTTACTTTTAATAATAAAGTTTTCGTCCACAATTTAGTTCAGAATATCATCATGTTGAATTTTATAAATACCAAACAAAATCCAACATAATTGTTTTTAAATAATTTGGTCTTGTAAGTTTTTCATATAATTACTTTTCATCTTTGTAGATGTCGATTGTAGATTGTAGATGTTTATCTTTTTATTCGTTTTATCAGATTTTGAGGTCATTTGCAATATACCTGTGCTTTCATTATATTTATATAATGTATTACATAAATTGGTATTTCATAAAATATTGTATGCTTAGTGAGGTCACATGTAAAAAAAGATATTACATTAAAAAATTGTTTTTTTTAGTAGATTGAACATGCGTTTATATATACATACAATTCTCCAGAAATACACAAAGCTTTATCTGAACTTATTTATAAATTTTATGGATATATTGTACAATACCTACTATTAAAAATGGTAATTTGGCAGTCATTTTGTTGATTCTAATTATGAGGTCGAAAATCTAAAATTTTGCTTTAAAACTGACTTTTCGCTTTTGACTTTTTGACTTTTAAAACTGAATCGAATTTTCGCATACCCTTATAATTATTTAAAAAATCAATTTTCATACTTTTTCCAGAAATTCATATAATTGTTTATGAAAACACTATGCACACTTTACCCCTATTTGGTGGTGAAGTTGGGTATGTGCTTTCTAGAATATGTTTCAAGCGTGTTTCGCGTATTTCATTTTAACTGTTAAAATTGTTCTACTTTTAATTATTTATTTATGTTAATCTAAGCTACATATTTTTTTAATGTACATTTTTCTAAATTGACACATTATACGTATACGTAGGTGTGTATGTATAGATACATGTATATAAACAAATGACATTCTGAATAAAACATTATTAAACATGAAAATAAACGCAGTTTACTTGCAGATAAATGTGAAATATATTAAGATTCATTCAATAAACATGCAAATGCATTCAGAAAATACATATTAATACATTGGGGGTATATGTTGATAAATTCACGTTAAATGGTAATACATTTATAAGACGGTATATGTTGATAGATTTATAGTACATAAAGATACATTCATATTACATATTGGCAGATGTGTAATATATGTGGATATATTCAGAAAAGACATATTAATACGCTCACGTTAGATGTTAATACATTCACATTACTAATACATTTATCATACATTTATGTGGTACATTTATGATACATATATATATGTGATACATTTATCATACATTATATGTGATATACAATATTTATCGTACATTTATGTGATACATTTATTATACATCTTAATACATTTACGGCACATGTTGATGCACTTATAATACTTATTAATTTATTCATGGTATATATATATAGATATTTTAATAATATACATAGATTCATAAGACACACAAATTTGAATATAATGTAAGCTACATGCATAGTATATAAGTTGATACAATCAAAATACGTGTATACACATATTTTGATGCATCCATAATGCACATTTATACATAAAAAACATTTTTACACGTATAACACATTTTGCAACATTCACAAAAAAATCATAAGTGTTTTTAAGTGTTTTTATGTGTATATAATATAATCTCTTCAACATTAACTTTGATTCAAACAACATTTTTAATTAGATAACATTTTCAAAGCTGTAATATAACATAGGTGTTTGTTTTGTAAGTACAATTTAAATTTTCACCAACAAATATAATATGCTCTATCGTAATGACGGTGGAAATTATTCGCATTATTGTGTCTCCAGAACATTCACCTTTTCCAAACCACTTTCATAAAAATTTTACGAAATTTACTACCAACGAACAAATAAAAGAAAAAGTTGGTGGCATGTGAAAGCAAAATTAACGTATATAACACTTGAAAGAGAAAAACAAAACGGTAGTAATCGGCGTAGTTACCGCCTAGTAAACTTTTCGATAAAAATTTAGTAAACGCTTCTAGAATCAGAAAAGTCGAGTATGGCATGTAACTGATTATGAACGAAAACGATACAGCAAGAAGCATTTTTATAGTACGTGCATTTTCGATTTCTCCACTGCTCTGTTGCTTTTGGTTGTTTCCCATTTTACAACGATGATTAAAAACTTTCTGGCTGGCTCGAATGATAAGAATGTTCAGTATGAGCATAAAAAACGTTGGAAATATACATCGGAAGGCTATATTGACCCAAGAGAAAATACTATAAAACGCTCGGCTTAAAAGAGTATTGCAAAAATAGCCTCCTAGTGGTTTGTAGCTCACTTCTGAATAAACGATAACTGCACAATTTTTGACAAGGGACAAGCAACAAATGAAAATAAGGATAAGTATCGTACGTCGCATAGTACAAATTCCTTTTGCCTGAATTGGAAAATAAATACATATAAAGCGCTGAATGGTGACAAAACACAGTGTCCAGATTGACACGTCGTACGTTAAGTGTTCAATAAAGTTGAAACCTTTACACATATCCGAACTGATTGAAAAGAAGTCGATATCAAACGTCTTATCTATCCAATAATTTGAACAGTTTATTATAAGAATGATTGAGTCGACAATTGTCAGAAGACCGAAACAGGCATTTGCTGGAGTTTTGCGCATCTCATAATTGCTTATTACGCGCAGTGCTAGCATATTGCAAACTACTCCCATTATCATAATTACCGGGTAGAAATATATTATCAACTTTAGTTTGATATCATAGATAAGAGAGTACGCACAAGTTCTGTCCACGATTGAATTTGTTGTAAACTCAGTAGTCAATAATTCGTCCATGTTTTTTTGTCAATTTATAAGTTGTTTTTATACCTGAATATCAACAAAATAAATTAATAATATATATAAATTAATAAAATATATGAGAGTAGTGTAAAAGAGCTAATATCGAATAATTAAGCTGAGTTAGAGTTTACATAAATCGTTGGATATATTTACCAGAATTTGACCTCTTGTTATCTTGATTACCGTATTTTTTGTCTGGATTTTTAAAATTTTATTTAGATTTGTATATCTTTTTTTTAGTCTTCATTAGTTAAATATTTAATATGTTATCGTTTTATAAATGTTTTAAAGAATAATTGTATTGTTTATTTATAATTGTTTATAAATTGATCTGGATTATTTAGTCTGATCCATAAATTATGAACATTTGGTCTTCATTCCAGTGTTTGTGATAATTTGCTGTCTTCTCAACTTAGTATGCCTTTTATGGTAGATATATTAAGATGTAACTGGGTATACATATATACGTAAATTTATCATTAAAAGCAGTAAGCAGTTTACAAAGCATTACTGTCGTCCTAAATTTGATATGCTACAATCATTGGTAGCATTGTATTTACCGCATCAATTTATTTTAATATATTTATTAATCCTTCAATTTTATTATTACTACTTTCTTCAACTATTTATATTATTACTACTATTTATTATTTATATATTTCAATTAATTTCAATTTGTTTCAATTTATTATTTATGTAGTAACTAGTTTAAGAAACATGTTTAAAAACCAAATTTATAACGTATATTATATAATAAATATATATAATGTGATATTGTGTCTTTGAAACATAAATCAAATTATAATTATAACGACCATAAGTATATTATTTTTGTACTTCTGTACTTTAATTATTATTCATGTTTTAACGTTTTTTTATTTTATATTACATTAAAATTATCTCATTAATAACATACATTGTTTCCATTTATTTTTTACAAATCTATATTTGGTAGATTTCCTACTGATTTAAATTTTACTACCACATACTCCTTTACATAATTAGTTTCGTAATAAGGATTGCAACATTACGGCCGTATTATGAACTTATAAATTGAAGTAAGTTTCAGATTTCGACAGTCGGTAACAGCAGATAGACTATTTTATCGCATATTATATTTTTCGTGGTCACCTTTTATTTTATTAAACTCTCTTTTTGAAATAGTATTTTGTGTAAAGCTTTTTGGTTTTGCTTGTTGCGTATTTTTCAACAAATAAAAAAATAAAGTGAGCATTTTTGTTGTTATGTCGTTATGTTGTAAATGATATAATTGTTTTTTGTTTTTACTGTCTGTTATTGATTTTGATAAATTTTAATAAAAATAAATAAACACATTAGTCTCATTAATAATAATATGTTTTCAATAATCCTAGCATCATCATCTAATTATAATTTATTTTTAAACATTTCATACATTATATAATGTTCTGTATGCATTGTACAGTTTAATTTTTGTTTAATTATTGGAACTATATTGTACATACATTTCAGATTTAATTTAATCAGTCTTACCGGAATTAACGCCACAATACCCTCGAAGTAGGCAATTTGTTCTGGAAATGTAAACCTTGTTCATAATTTATATAGAATTATGTAAAAAAAATTATCATGATATTGTCCATTGATATGAATGATGAATTATATGAATGTATTTTTAATAAGTCTAAAATGTTTCCATTATCTGATGAAATTTTGCATCAATAACAATTATTATTCTGACATACATTACATATGTCTGAGATGTATGAATTCATTGAGATCATGAGATCATTGATTTCAATAAAAATAATTATAAAAAATATATATATTATACGATATATATGTATGTTATATAAAAAATAAATATAGTTTTTAAATAGATTTTGAAATGTTTTAATTCCATTATATATACAAAATTGAAATATTTATAATCACTAAGTTATCCTCTTTTTAACGGAATAACTTGAAGTGTAATAATATAATTAAAATAACATTATCAGCATCACTTAATATTAAATTAATACGTTTTCGCCATCCATAATGTAAATATTAAAACTTGCATATCATTTTCAAAATTGTCATAAATCAAGATATGTTAACACTATTTTCGTTAAAAACATTTTTAAAAAAACAAGCGCCTCCTATTTTTCAGAGAATAAAATAAATTTGTAACATTTATTTTTTGAAAATTGTAATTTTGGTCATTTTAGTTGAATGGACCCAAATATAATTTTATATTATAGTTACACACGTCAAAACATATTTTATTATTTTAGTGTATAAATATAAACAATATAAAATAATATGTTCCATTTATATCAATATTTGATAAGAAACAGCGCAGAATTTTAGTATATACAAGTATATATATAAATATAATGGCATTGCGCCTAAAATACGATTAACAATACTATTAGCATCATAATCTATTTATCATAATATTTATCAATATTTCTTGCAATACATAATTACCTGTAGTCATAAAGCCTTGCCATTATTTGGAGTTTTCTAGTCACAATAGACTCCACCGACCATAAATAATGTCTAAATTCCAAGTCATGTCTGTATGTGGTTGTTATACAAAGCATCAAATAAAGACAATACATATTTTAGTGGCAGCCTAAATCGGTTATTTTTAATCTTGGGGTGCCCTGGAAAATGCATTAATTAATTGTGAAGATTTTTTTCACAATCAACGCATATTTCGGGATCTTGGTAATCCTATGGAATTGTTAAAATCAACGTAATATCAAGCTCCCTTTCCGTTTCAAGGACCTGATCCCAGGGTCAAATACAAGATATTATAAAGAAGGGTTCGTCATCACCCGAAATTCCGCCCTTCCTCTCCCTCTCACTTCACCTTACATTATTTTAATATTTAATTTATACAATTTAGAACGGAAAAACATGTAAACATGAATGATTCAGATATAAAAAACAATAAAATTTTTATAAATATGAATAATATTTTATAGAATACTATTTTACTGTATAGCAATATACTGTTTGCAGAATAAAATACTTTAATGAACTGCCAAAGAAGTAATAAACAGTTTTGAAACGGGTGTTAATTATTATCGATTAACAGTCTAACTACCAGGGGAAAAAAGGCATGTAACTACTGCGTGGGTTCAAAAATGACCTCAAAATAAGAAGTATTGTGATTTGTTTCAAACAAATTGTAATAATACAATTATAGAGTTGAAAACAGTTTCAGTTTTCAACATTTTAACAATTTTCACAATGAAGAGATAATTGATTTCAACACAAAGTTTTGTGGCACCTATCACATATATTCCACAATGGTCTTCTTGTCCTGGTGACGTTGGCATTTTTGACAGCGTTTTCGTTTTCTGTTTTGGCCCGTAAATGATGTATATGTAAATTAGTTTTTAACACTTTCAAACGATTATGTGTGTCATTGAGAAACATACTAATATAATACTGACTAGTAACAGGGCGCATTTTAAACCGGAGACTAAGTCTATGCTATATAATATAGAATGCATGTTCATAGGACGAAAATGACGTTTTTCAAAAGCGGACTTTTTACAATGAAAAATAAATACAAAACTTTCGTAGACCTTAACAATTTATTTTTCAAATATTTATATTTTAATTTAAAATTGAGGCTTTACTATGTTGATCGAAGTAGTAAAGGAACTGGTAATGCGGCGTTGTCATAAGGCTGATGATTACTAAAGAACGGACACACAGAAAATTAATAAATATTATAATTGAATGTGAATTGTGAATTCATATAGAATTTTATTTAGGCCCCTAAATGAATCATATTTAAATAATCGGGGTCATTTCTGACCCCACGCGGTGGTTACATGTGCATTTTAAAAATAGAATTTTGTATGTGCTTATAAATGCCGAAATTCTTTTTATTTTCACATCATGACATAAACATATATATTCAGGAGAATTTATGAAGTGTTGTACCTACGATTATTGCACATTGGAAATAAGAACAAATTTAATATGCTTTGGGGATGAAATGACCCCAACGGTAGTTAGACAGTTAAGAAGTTGAACTTCAAGTTCGTATATATATTTTTAAAATTTTGCAGTATCGTTCATATTTGCGTGTTTTAAATCATATTGCAGTTATTATAGTAAACAAACTACCATTATAAGAATATATATAATACATATACTTAAATAGAGATCTATCCATCAATTTAAAAAACTATTTAAGACCAATATTATAAAAACCTGCATCTTTTTTTCTATATAGATTATTTTTCTATAATTTTTATATATCTCCGCTCCACCTGCAGAGGGTCAAGTGAGCATTGATTTAGATGGTGGATATATTTTCTATGCATGATAGAAATACTTTTTTAAACACTAAATATGTGTTGTTTGTATATAAAAATGGTTATTATTATATAGCTAAATTAATATGTGACTTCATAATTATGTTGTCATTATGAACCTAAAAATGTTATATTTGGTACATTTAAATATTTTTTCAATTAGGGACATATCTGTTGGTGACAAATATTTTAAAAATTTGGAAGCAGTTTTTGAATTTAGTAATTTGTAATTAATTTTAGATATCATTCTAAATTAATGTGAATCCAAAATATATTATTCATAACATGTAGTAAATACTAGCAATAGATTGCGATGAGTCAAAGTATATTAATATGCTAACATTTCAGAAATAGTTTGTTATTGCATAAAATCTCCAGACTTTAATAAGCAAAGCACTAATTTATTTATTATTATTTGTTTTAAATCAAAGCAAAAAAAGAAATTAGAATCCGTACGTAATTTTATAAATTTTATAAAAATATTTGACACCGTAGAAAGGGGAAAATGATTACGAAGACCAAAGAATGCCTAAAATTACGATTAAGCATATAAATGTAATAATAATATTAAAAATATATAAATCGTTGTACACTTTTTCTATAAATTTAATAGTGTAGTAATAACAGACAGAACTAATACATATATGCATAAACATGTTTATAAATACATTATGCGGAAAATAATGAGAAAATAAAAGAAAAACTATTATCAATTAATATACTTTCCAACTGCTTACTATGCTTTCTAATACCTTTTCTACTAATAACTTTTCTAATATATTTTTTGTATGTTGTTTTAAATTAATTAAAATATCTCTGAAAGACATCAGAAGACCTTTTGAAATATTTATATTTCAAATGAGTATTTTTTATATTACTAAATTTTCAATATTTAATTAATTATATATGAGTATATTTACTTCAATTAATTAGATTGCATAAAATTTAATTTAATCGTAATCTTTAAATATATATTTTAGTACCAAATAGAATTATTAATAAATAATAAATAGAATACGTCGGACAAAAAATCCTGCCATAATATGCTGATCATAATTTCAATGACCTTATTATATAAACACTGATTTTAAACAAATTATAGATTTCAACATTATTATTTATTCGAACTTTTTAGCTATTCCCGGTTTATATGTATATAATGAAAAACACATAAAATTTACGAGAAAATTATTTTAGTTCTTTTCTTTTTATGGCAGGATAAAGTGGTTAAATCTTAAATGACAGTCTCAGATATTGTTTTCAAGTTAAATGTAGTTTCATTGTAGTTATAGTCACCACCTCCGTCACCAATTTTACTTATTTTTTCTCTTTGATAATTTTCTATCAGTAAACTTATGATTATTTACCATAGAAAGTCGTGTCCTAAAGGAAATTTTACACAATCATAATTTGCGTTATCTTTTATTTGGGGTATTTTCAGATAGAAATATATTAGATTATGTCATAAAATAAAATGTATATTATTTATTTAATAGAAAAAAATCTACATATATTCTAAATAACTCTGTTTACTAATGTCAAATGTCATTGCAAAGAATTGAGTGACCTTCATGTACACATTATTGATAATATTTTTGCATTAGAGTCAAATACTGATGATACTATCAAACGTAATCTTCTTATGTTATAAAATTATTTATTGGCTGCGTAGTTCAATTTCTAATACATGAGTGGCCATATTTTAAATAAAAACAACACCAACGATTAGTGCCCCTTAATATCACACTGAAAGCTCTCATGGTTTACGTAACAATAAAAAATCTAATTGTTTAAATTGTCTAATTTTTTATTAATTAACTATTTGTAACTGTTACAAACAATAACCTTTTTTAATCTTTCACATAAAAACAACATTTCCTACACAAAATACAATATTGCTTATTAAAGACTTCAACTGCTACTTATATTTATTAATATAACATTTTCTTTTTAACTGTTTTATAGTTTTTTCTGATGAATATATAAATCGACTTCAGACTAAAAATAAATATTTTTGTTCCGTGTACTTTAATTTTTTTGATAAAGCTATGAAAACAATTAATTATTCAATGAAATTTTTAATACAACAGTCGATTTACAGTCCCCTTCTAAAAGATTATCATTTCCATATCTACTACCTATACTGTTATTTTTACCTACAATAAATCTATTAGTATCTCAATTTGTAAATTTAGCAAAGTGATTAATAATATATTAAAATTAAATGTTGCTCAACAGCACAAAAGAAAAAGATAAAACGCAAACATAGTTTAAAAACTTAATGGCAGTACGGCACTCTTCGTCAGAGTATAATGCAGAGTAAATGATCAAAACAATACATGGATTAAATTAATGCCTATTTTATAAGCTACGGATACATTTTTTAAATATTAATATCAATTAAAATGCGTAAAATAAATCAAAACAAAAGATGTACAAAAATTATAACAGTAATTGTGTCTCACTAATTCTTATTGAACTAAATCAAATGAAATCTCAAAAAGATAAGTAGAATTATACATTATAGAACATTAATAAATAATTGTAAGTCAGAAAAATATAATTAAAAATTTGTTGTAGCTAGACATAGCTTACGGTTAATATGGACCACATCTCAAAAGAAAAAAATCTAAAGAGAGTAGAGGGTTCCACTTGTCCGGACTATTGTAATAAAATGAAATTAAATATTCATCGGACAAAAAACAAGATTAATGTTTAAAACCCACGTCTTACGACTTAAGGCCCAGCTTACGGTTGTTTAGAAATGTTTTTTATAAATTAAGTTTGCGTAAGTAGTTCATTTCTAGGTTTTAAAACGTTTGATTTTTTTTCTTTATTCTTTTGTGTTATTGATCAAAATTAATTTTACTATGTATTATGTTTCCAGAACACAACATATTTCCTATATTAAACTTTAAAATGTCACTCCTAAAGATTTAAACATTGAAATATATTGTGTTTGTAACATCAATCCAGAATGGACATCTTTTGTTTGTAATCACCATGATCATGTAATATCAGGTCATTTGTAAGTTATTAAATAATAAAATGAACCTAAAATTATCATCATCATTCAGTCCTGTTGCGCGAATCGTGCTGCATTGATCTTTAGATCTTAAACCATTTTTCTGTCCTGAGCTGTTCTTGATGCTGCCCGGCGCCAGTCTTTTGCCCGTACATCCACGATTTAGCAGGACGTCCTGCTCTGCCTCTGATTTCGACTGACCCTTGAATGATCTATTTGACGAAGCCTCCTTGACGTATCATGTATCCAATGAATTTAATTTTTCTCTTCACCTTTGTTGAAATTTAAAAAATAGAATATAGTAAACAATTGCAAATGCTAATCTAAACCTCGTTTCCACTTATCTGAAGTCCGATATTACTATTAATAGTGTTCACCATGTGATTGCACTACAATATTAGAATTAGGTAAGCCACTACATCGTTGCTCATTAAATTATTTAGATACAATTCATTCATTAGTTTATAAAATTTGAAACAAATTTATTTTGAAAATATTTTATTTTGAAATATTTATTTGAAAAAAACAGATAAACTGATATTCACTCATAAATGTATCGGTTTGAAATGGCCGGCTGTGCATAAAATGTGAAATGGGCGTGTGTCTAAAACTGACACTATGTGTCACATCACCCTGTGTGATCTATTTCATAAAATTATTTTGAAAATATTTTAAAAGTTACTTGTCTCAGCTGTCAAATTTTTCCCCTATCAAAATGCAGAAATATAAGACTGACATATTTAACATATTTGTTAAAAAATTATGTTTTGTGATATTTTGTGGTTTCTAGTCTGTCAGAAACTATCACAAACAGAGTTAATTTGAAAATATTAAAAAAATTCCTGTCTAAGCTGTCAAATGTTTCCTACATCAAAATTATGAAGATATACAGGGTGTCCCAAAATATACGCACCATAGGGAAATCAATTAATCGATCAATCAATCAATTAACTAAACACAAGA
>JAUZND010000854.1:14434-35115 GCA_034780555.1 Coelogynopora nodosa | reverse complement strand
CCCCCCCCCCCCCCCCCCCCCCCCCCCCCCCCCCCCCCCCCCCCCCCCCCCCCCCCCCCCCCCCCCCCCCCCCGGGCTGGCTAATAGTTGTTGCTGACATATGCTTACTTGGATGGCCTGTCGAGTTCGAGTAGGTATTGGTGTCAATGTGGTAAAACGGCGCTGTTGGATAAGCTGAAGTTGGAAGAAAAAGATTGTCAGGAGGTTCTATACGATGTTAATTTAAGAGGGAAATATTGATTTAACTGTCCCCCCATTGACTGAAACACTGGGGTCGTCATTTATTAAAAAGAAAATAAATATTCAAAATTATAATATTGGGAATAATCCATGAATAGATATTGTAATTGTAACATTTCGCAAAAAAGACTACAGGGAATAAAAAACGTGATACATGAAAAAGTCAATAATCAATTTTTTAAATAGCCTATGTAACAGTATCGTCGATATTTAAAAAAATAATTGTGAATATATAAAATTTAACATTTAAAAATATTTATAAAACTACAACTAAATAACAGTACCATTATTTTAAAAGTAAAGCCCATAGTTGCATATTGTAATTAAAAAAATGTATTTTAAATGTTATATAGTTGTATATATATAATATTGCTCGCGATGAAGTATCTATATTATATATTCTTTTAAAATAGTTTTTTGTAAATGTATAAAAAGGCAATTCAAATTTTTGGAGTAAACATATCAATAACCACTCTAAAAAACTAAGCAACAATTAAAGATTTAAGGATAATACATGATATGTTTGTAATTATATATAACAAGGAAATTTCATAGTTTACTGACTTATTCTATAACCAAACATGAAAGAAACCATTAATTTGAAAACAAAATGAATTAAAACACTCAATAATATTATATTATGAAGTTAACATGTTAACAATTTAATGCACATTATAAATAAAATTTTATTATATTGAAAAATGTCAGCAATGTAGAGTTTAAATATAGGTTTCGTAGCTTTTTTTAACTTTAAATCAAAAATAAAAATGGATAGCATAATATGCTATCCACAATAATTTTTTAGCATATATTATATGCTAAAAATTTAACGAGGAGAATATTTGAAATAATTAATATTTTATATAATTAGCTATTACTTTATGTAAGTATATATAAGCATGTCAATAAATAGCCACATATGAATAGAGTAGGCCTATATAACCTTTGATAATTATCTTTATTAGAAACAAGATAAACAAATGTTGCGTTGAATACATTTCAATCTTAAAAAATCGTTTTCAATCTTAAAATATAGGGCCTAATTGATTAAACACGATACTCTGAACACCAATCTTGAGAAAATCTATTCAAAATGTTTCAAAATTATCGCACAGCCATATAAATACTGTCCAAACAGAACAATCATTTCCCGCACCTTGCTATATAAGATGTGGGAAGGATTGCAATCGGACCAATAGCTTCTGATGCAATCATATATATATATACATATATATACAACAAGATAAACAGTTTATATTGCCATTTACAAAAAGAAGACTGCGAGTCGACAAGATAGAAATATAAGTTCACTTCGGTTCTCCTCTTCTAAGAGGGGACATCAGATAGCCTAGGCATGTCTAGGAATTAATCAAGAACCCCAAGAGCTATACTTGTACAATAATTATATAGGAAGCGATAGGAAGTGAGACAGAGAGACAGAGAGAGAGAGAAATGGGAAAATGGTGATGAATCACTCCTCCCTTGCGTAATCAAAAAGTCCATTCTGTTAACAGCAGCCTTGTATCGTTCGTCCGTCCAACCGTCCTGTAATTCGGTCAGTGTCCGACCGCAAATGGGGACGCGCGGTGTTTTCTGGGTTGGGCACCACCACACCCTCAAAAGTTTTTCCACTCCAAATAGTAATTACTGCTGGATGATACTATGGAATTATATCTAATTTTGAGCTAAGTCAGTTCGAATTGCAGACAAGATCTGTCTGCATAATAATACTAATAACGTTGTTAACAAAGATAGGAATTAAATATAATGCGGAAGTCTTACACACGGAGCATAGATAATAGGGAAATAACGAACGTAGACCTAAACATTAAATATAAATCGAATTTTGATTCTGATTAAAATATTTCCCAAAATTTGCGAATTTCGGAACAAAGTGATTCGGTATATTTTAAAGAATCAAATGTAACTTTCTTGTATTTCAAAAAGGTATTCTAATAACCTATATATTGTTTGCAAACAATTAAAATAATTGAATATTTCCCAAATATAATATAATATGAATATTCCTTTACAAATTTATCAATATTTCAATAATTGTTTTCAATAGTTATACCTAGCTTTAAGCATGTTTAAAATAAAAAGCAGATTACTTAAATTACAATGCAAAATGAACATCACAATTTAAATAAAAAATGCTAACATTTAATTTTTTTACCAAATTTAATAGTTTTAAAAATACAACTTTATATCTATAATACTATATAATAATAAATAAAAATATATAATAAATATAAATAAATGCTTATTTCCTAAATTCATAGATACATATTATACTTATTAAACAGTCTGTTTCAAAAGTTATTAACAAAACTAGAATAACAATTTCTTATGTAACTTTAGTAAAACTCGAAACAAAATCAATGAGAATATTAAAAAAAAGTTTTAGCAAAAAATATGCTTTTCCTCAATTATGTAATATACCGTCGATACAAAAAATTGAGGGCGCCGTAGTTGTTGTGTAATGATGAAAGTGAGGAAAGTGACAGTTTAGTCAGGAAAATTGTATTGTTGTCGGAATGTTTCTATTTAAAAATTGTTGGCACCTTTAAAGAAGGCTATATAGTTTCGCCTTTTATATATATAACAAGTTCAGAAGATATATTTTAAGAATGGAATAGTTATATGCTTTTAAATAAAACAAATCATTCGAACCTTATCAAATTGCTTTTTTGACGAATTTTTGTGTTTTTAATAACTAAGTACTACTTGCAATCCGGTCGTCAGTAGGGAGACTGAAGGGTACCTGATTAGAGCTGAATAGCTCGAAATTGATAGTGCTATGTCTCTCTGCTGTTGTACTGGTTCTGTGCTTAGGGATTACTTATTACATATAGTATATATGTATGGACCTTTGCAGAGAGAGAGAGACCCTTAGGAAAGTTTGTAGGAGCTAATAAGAGAGCTAGCAATGATCTCATATTACTGATATAGTCAGTTATGTATACCTATGTAGTGTCATTCCATGGCAATTTACGGCAATCTGAAAGAATCGAGGTCACAGAATTCTCTAAATTTATATATATTATAGTTTAAAACTACCCCACAGCATCTAGATAAAATTATTTTTATTAATTCTATCTTATAGGTAGATAATTTTATAAAATAAAAAATATATAAAATTCTAGAAAGAGGAACAGCCGTCTCATGAATTGCTACACAAACGGACCGTGTTTTCCCATCTGTTAAATTATGATGAATTCTTCGAGCTTATCTCCCCTGTAGTATTTGGCGTGCAGCAGCTTGAACACAATTTCCTGGGTGTTGGCAATGGCAGTTGATCTTTTCCAGTATAAATCATTTCTTGAACAAGCTGCCCTCTAATTGTGAACTCCAATTTGTGTTAAAATGTTTTATTGAGATAAAAGAAAATGGAGATATCGGAATGACACAGGGCATCTTTTTTCTTGTTGCACATTAGATAACAATAGACAAAACAGGTAAATGAATTATTAATGATTTTCTAAATTCATTGTTATAAGTAATACATGCTCGCTACATTTATTACAGTAATTTTCAATAAATTGATATAATTTTATTGCCTTCCTGATAGCATTCAACTAAAAAAATATGTAAATATCACAACCCGTAGGCTTGCAATGGATACATGCCATCGTGCCTTCGGTAGAAATCACTGACGCCGGGTCACAAACTGAGAAACGCGCGGGAAAGGTTATTTTTAATAATTGAGGCAGGTGAGCACAGTCAACCTTCTGGTCCTTCTTCTGAACACCGTGATTCGACTGGGAGTTTGACCCTTTCAAAGAGTCCACCTTCTCTCACCAGGATGACTTAATATATGGCAGATTATCGAAACCGTTGTAATTATTGTTACTTATATCTCCTCTATACTCTATAGTGCTCGATGCTTTTTCAAGCTCACCTTTCCCGCTTCCTGACGAATAACACATTTTTTAAGAGATCTCAAAAACAAAGAAGGGTTTCAATGTTTATATACGTCAAGTTTGAAGTGTGTTCCCGAGGCATGTTTAGTGGGCATAAAGTATAGATTGATGTCCTCGGATATCTGAAAGCGAGATTATCCAACAACAAAGACTGCAATGTTGTCCTATGCAGTTTTACTTTCATTGACGCGCACACACTCGCTTTCTCTGTCTTTGGCGGAACTCTTGATTGCAAACACTATAATATTAGTATGCATATAGTGAATCACATAATTATTGCTAGATGTCCCCATGCGGTAACCGTATGTCTGCACGTTACCTCAGAGTTTATGAAAAGAGCCGAAACAAGAAATCGACAAAGCCGTGAAATCGGAATAAAGAGGAGGCTGTGTTTTTTTAAAATTTGTCTGAGCAGAAAAACAGCTGGTATATTTTCACTATATTTGATTCGATTCGAGTATTCTAAGTTTTAGTTGAAATAATTACTTTAGATACAATTATTATAATATACTTAAAATAATATATTCATAATGCTTCTAATCCAATCTAATTTAACAAAACGCATTAACAATGAAAAATTACCCGACCAAATGTAAATATATATATATATCCAATATCAAAAACGTAAACCTGGTTATTAGAGAATATTACAAAGAAAAATTAAAATATTTTCGCGAAAATCTTAATGTTTAATTAGTTATTACTTCAAAATTGTAAATTTATTATTTCATAATTCATTTTTATGATAAACGCCAAAAAATCGTTTGACTTAGTTTTGATTTTGTCGAATTATATTTTTATTTAATGATTTATAAAGAATATTCAGCAAAAAAAATAATAATTAATACAACAATTATTCATGAAAGTTATTGGAATTTTGAAACATATAAAACTGATTAAATATTATTTTTGTTTACGTATTTTTGAACTTTGGGGAAACTTTAATGTAATTAAACATATATGTGAATAAGGGTAATTAATTTCTTTCTTATTTTCTCAATTAACTCAATCTATAATATAATTATTAGTACAACTGCACATCATTGTAATTGGAATCTATCTTATACTTGATAATTGATAAGTAAATGTATTTTTTGATTATTTTAACCATATTAAATGATATATTAGTACTCATCAATTTATAAATTTTGTGATTTCAAGTTTATTGATTGAAAATGTTTGTTGCTTAACGTAGTACTTTTAACTTTGCATTTTAACACTAAAAGTTAAATATGATTTTGAATCAATGTAATGTGCATCACGAGATATATAGTACAAGTGTTATGTTTGATTATTGTAGGCCTATTATAGTGTTGGATCATTGATGGACACAATTGTTTCCTTTCCAATAATTTCCATTGTTGTCATTACAAATAGTTCGCATATAAATATATTTGTCAGTAATATATTATTACACTGGTCATAGTAAGTGTATTTTATGTATATTTATATTTTTCATGCTATATCTTTTTAAATGTACATTTACTTCATTTAAATGTATAATGTAAATTCTTCCGATTTTACTGTTGAGACAATAAAACTACAAGCGCACATCTACTCCCACAGCCCAGATTCCGTTTGTACACCTGTCGTAAAGAGGTTTAAAAGCCATTTACCTTTGTTGTATTAAAAAATTTGTATATACCTATAATTTATATGTTCAAAATTATTACTATTATTTATTGTGAAATATTATTTTTTTATTAATTAATTTATTATTATAAAATTGTTAGGCGTAATAAATATCCCAGTTTACCGTGAGAATGGTGGGAGGAGTAGGCTTCAAAACTGTATGAATCAGTAAAACTAGTTGGCACCCCCGGGTGAGACGTCATAGGAAAACTAGCCAATTGCTGACTGGACGGATGCCGCGGGTGATCCAGCTGAGGCGATACCATGTTGGGCACAATTGGAGTGTGATGTTGGACCGGCGGGTGTTGTGGGTTCGAGTTTGGCCCAGATTGGTGGATCATTCCATGGACGGGTGTAATCGATTTATGCTGGTGCTGATCATAATAGATGGGGAAGGAATATGTGAAGAATTCTTAGAAATTGTAAGGAATATGTGAGGAATTGTGAGAAATATGTGAGGAATTGTGAGAAATATGTGAGGAATTGTGAGAAATATGTGAGGAATTGTGAGGAATTGTGAGAAATATGTGAGGAATTGTGAGGAATTGTGAGAAATATGTGAGGAATTGTGAGAAATATTTGAGGAATTGTGAGAAATATGTGAGGAATTGTGAGAAATATGTTAGAAATTATAATAATATGTGAGAAATTGTGAGGAATACAATATGTGTGGAATTGTGAGGAATACAATATGTGTGGAATTGTGAGGAACACAATATGTATGGAATTGTGAGGAATACAATATGTGTGGAATTGTGAGGAATATCTAAGCAATTCTAAGGAATATGTGAGGAATTGTGTGGAATATGTGAAGAATTATAAGAATATGTGAAGAATTATAAGAATATGTGAAGAATTATAAGAATATGTAAAGAATTATAAGAATATGTAAAGAATTATAAGAATATTTAAGAAATTGTGTGGAATATGTGTGGAATTGTGAGGAATGTTAGAAATTGTAAATAATTGTGAGGAATATGTGAGGAATTGGAGGTATATGTGTGGAATTGTGAGGAATATGTGACAATATTTAATATATACGAAAATTAATAAATCGACTTCTAATTGACAAAATTGTAATACTATATATTTGGAATAATAACAATTAATAAAACATCCTACCATTGGTAGGAAATACCAACTAGAACCCAACACCCTATCCAGACGGAAATTTTAATAAAAATTAAAAAAAATTAAATGCAACTTGAAATTTATAAAACATGCCTAGAGATGTTATAACTTACGGATGTAAAAGACAGTCTTCTAAATCCAAAATGTAACTACAGAGACGTACCAGTCAGATAAATATAGAACCCATACAATAATTGGTATTTTAAACGATTAGTAAACGATATAAAATACTGAGTAAAATATGTGACTAAATATTATGCAATTTATTTGTTTGAGTGCGTATACACGATCACCATTCCATCCTCACATGTTAGCACCAATTTTTGAAATTTCATTAATTGTAGATGAATTCCAAATTATATTGAACTATTAAATTATATAATACTAATATCATCACGAAATATTGATTATTATAAATAGTACATATAATTATATTACAATTATATAGTTCTGAAAATAATATTATGATATTTGCGTTATTATATACTACATTCATAAATTAAACTGAACTAAATATGTTGACTATCACCATTACTCTTTTTACTATCAAATAATTGTAAAAAAACAGAAAAACATTATATACTATGTTAAAAAATTAAAAATTTCGAAATTCAATAATGCGTTTTTATCAATATATTTCTTTCACAATTATTACGTATTCAAGTAAATCGTAAATCAGATGATTTCAATAAGTGACAAATTATAGTATACTATATCAAACATTTTTGGTTATATTTCATTTTCTTGTAAAAATATTCACAAAAATTGTTCAATGGAAAAACCTAATTATTTTTCAAACGTTATAAATGTGATGGAAGGGAGTGAATATAGATCATTCAACCAAAACATATTGAATAAATCACATTCATTTATATACCTGTATGGTTTGCTGACCATCGGGTGATACACTATGATGCTGCGAGGGAATATTCAAGCTCAGTGCCCCAGTTGTGGACTGATGATGTAATAGCGGCGGCATATTTACCCCCCCGCCACTCCCCGCCCGTGTCGATGGTGCCCCTCCCGGCGTCAGCGGAGAGGACGAAGACAACGGTCCCATCGGCCCCATCGGTGAGCCCGAGTAGGTGGCGCCACTCCCGGGTCCGCAGATGCTGCTGGAGCTGCCTGGCGACAGCACAAGGCCTCCACCCACACCTCCGCCGCCATTCACCGTGGGTTCTGCCTTGACCAGGGAGGCGAAGTCGGGCAACGAGCCGGGCTGCTCGGGGCTAAGGGCGGCTGACCCGGAGCTGGAGCCTCCCATGGAGGGGTAGCAGCTCGAGGGGGGCAGGGTGGAGGAGAAGTTGTCCTGCATTGAAGCAGGGGAGCCTGAGGAGCTGTGAGTGCGGATGAAAAAGAATACAATTTAAAATTTGAACAATGTCATAGATCATTTTATTAAGCAATAAGACAAATTGTTTAATTAATTAAATTATTGAAAAAAGTAAATGAATTGCGCGGTGGCAGAAAAAATTGCTTCTTTCGTTGTACAATTTTAGACCACTTTATTTGTAATGATTAAAGTTTAAATATCGATTATTTAACTGCTAATAAGTGGATTTATTCTGCGGCAGTCATAGAGATATAAATAGTTAGCGGATCAGCGATGTATAGAAGCCAATAAATTGTTTGATCCAGAAAATGTGAAAATTTTAAAGATTTTCACTTACTGATCACATACTGGTATTTTTTCAATCTCGATGAACATTATAATAAACAATACTGATTAATGTAATGAATGATATACTCATGAATAAATACTTATTAATAATTGAACGGTAAACACACAATATTGTATTTTTAAAAATAAACTAAATTAACGTTATTGTGAGACAAGCCCATATATAGGTTTATGTCAGTTTAACTTATTATCTAAATAAGTATAGCCTAGTCATGTTATATTAGTGTATTATGTATACATTATAAACAACGAAGTCGTATAATATAATGTAACTTTTGATTATACAAATAGTTTGGCACTTAATTTTGGTATCAATTTAATAAAATTCATAAAAATTAAGCCAATTTGAAATTAATAAAAAATTAACCACTATAAGATACCTTGTGTAATTAAAATTTTCAGAAAAAGATGTAGAATTTTTATATATATAATTTCATCTATATTGTTGGTTATTTAACATAAAAATCCATTCTTCAATAAAACTATATAAAACAATGTGGCAAACATTAAAAATTCACAGATTATACAAATATATAAATATATATACATTACATCATATCATCTTCGTTAATTATTTCTTTAACAATATTTTGAAAACTCAACGACGCTATATGAGACATTACTTGACATATATTTGAAATAATACGCGACAATAATATTTTTTATATAGGACAATTTAAATAAAATCTTAATTCTATGAAAAAGAATTGTCAAAAATCAAATTCCGAACACCTTGTTGCGAGTAGAACAACACTGAATGTCGCCGGGCCACACTGATATACATCCATCACATCCATGAATCGCATTCAATGTTTTAATTAAAATGTTTAAAAAATAAAAGAGGTAAAATGAGGTAATATTAAAATAAACTCCGAAAGGTCAAAACAAATTCGAGCGATGACATATTATGCATAGTATTCCCAGCTGTTTATGTGTGAGCATTATACACCATATTTTTAGCAGAAGAGATTGCATAAATATAGGCCCATACAATCCAACCTCATATGATTGGATGTTGAGTAATGTTTAACTAACCGATATTGCGTCAGACGAGTCATATTGTTGACATATTATATGAAGTTTCTTCTCAAAATAACGAGTGACCGTTTTTTCGTTTTTGTTTTTAAATGGGAGGCGGATTTTTTTGCTCTATACTAAAACTTCACCTCGTTCAGTAAAGTATAATTAACTGTTTTGGATTTTCGATAGTATATATATATATAGTCTCAATCCATGTTAATATATTGTTGAAATATTAATTTTAATTAATCTTTTGCCATGTCTTATATTATATAATCGATAATATTATGTTATAAAAAACAGTGAAACATAATTTTTTATTACATGAAATGCTGATGTGAGTTTGTCAATGTAATTTTACCTTTTCTTATTATTAATAAACTATGTACAAAAAATAATACTAATTATAAATTATTAGCTAAGTTTGTTACTTTATAGTGATATATTTATTTGTTTTATAAACTACGTGTACCTATAATGCTACTAATTGTAAATTATTATGTAAGTTAAAAAAACAATTCAAGATATATTTCTAAATAATATATGTATAGCAAATATTTACTGCAAATACATTAATATAAGTAAAATTCATTAAAAAATGGCATTTCGTATATAAGTTACCTCATATTATGTAAAATCTTTCTAAATAAATTCGGTAATATTTTTATTTTTTTACTTTTCGGATATTTCTTCTTTTATTTCTTATTGTTTTTAATGGGGTTTATAGCTTAACTAAATGCGCTCACGTATAGTATTACATTTGATTAAGAAACAAATGTATATTATATATTAACAACTGATACATATTAAATATTAATAATATTTACGCTTCAAATTGATTAAGTAAATGATATGAAATTAAATGAAAATATATAGCTTTTACATATAACAGGAAAACCATTCTATTTTATTCACTACACATAAGATCTTTCCTGTTGAGAAGATGTCTTTTTATCTTTCCTACAGTTATATTTTACTCTATTAAGGTTACTACCATAATATTGTAATAAAATTATGCTATAAAATTGTATAGCTAATTTCTATTAAATGTGAATTTGTTAGATTAGATCCACACATAACAAATTAATATGCTATATGAAAATAAATAAACGAACCTCTATATAGTCAAGTTTGCCTTTTCTATAGTTATAATAATTGAAAAATAATATTATTATTTTATTTATGGATAAGTAATGATTTGAATCTGGCAATTTATATTACTGTATAGTTTGTTATACTTTTACGTTATTATATATATTATAATAATTGTTTTTTGGAAAATCTTAATAACCTTGTGCCAAATAGAATAATCAATAAATTATATACAGATTAGAAATACATTATTTTTTCCGTATTTGATAAAAACGATCGACATCTTCGAATATCTAATCTAGAAAAAACTAAAAGTATAACTATACAGAAATATAAGTAAAAAATAGTGATATTTATGAAAATTATTCAGTTACAAAAATATAGCCCACACGAAAAAATAAACCAAACACCGAATTGAAACGATAACAATGATTATTTCAGATGTGTATGACTCATCGTTCGTAGAAGATCTGAGATTGTTAAATTTTTGAGAAATCTATTTTGCTGCGAGATAAGAATGTTCTGATGGGCAGATGAGATGTAAGAAGCGCGAGTAATCTCAAGAAGTAACAGAACATCATAATATATAGTATAACCGTAGAGGACAATAAATGGCTTTCTACATATAAAAAATGGAGTAAAGAATTACACTTTAACAGTCTCGATTAAGTACTAAGGTATAACAGATTATTTATACGATTGTAATAATTTCAGATTGAATATTATGTAATATTAACATATATATATATTCTTATGTATTAAAAAGCACATGAGCTTTTAAAATAAATCCAGGCTTTTATGATAAACAGGTGCATAATTTCACGAACATTTATTCTTCTGCTTTGAATACAATAATTAAATTTTGAAATATTAGAAAATACGGTTGTAAAGTAATCGATACAGTAATCGATACTGCAATACGTCAAAAGGAATTTATTGTAAAAAATGTGTTTTTTGTTATTTTTGATAAAAGTGTGTAGCCAATCATTTGCTTTTTAGAAATGTATTGTATAGGATTTTATTTATATAGAGATATTTATAAAATTATTTTTTTAATGTAGAAGCGTCACTAAATGGAAAATGCAAGGTTGGTATGAAATATATTTGATAGTCACTTTTTTGTCAGACTACTTCGACAGACTACTTCCTGCGTCTCTTTTAGTTTATATATTAATATTGTTTGTAGGGCAGCATAACGAAACATATAACATCTCCAGAAAAAATTGATATTATCTAATTTTATGCTTAGTTTAAATTTATGTAGGTAAATTGTAGACATAACTACTTTTGTTAGCATATAATAATTATAATAATTTGCACACACAGTATTTTTTATAACTGTCTCTGTTAAAGTTATACAGGGACAGTTCCCAAGTTTGCGAAGATTATTATAGATGTGGGTTAGCAGTAGATTTTCTATTTAATATCTGATAACATAATTTAAATCAATTCAATTAACATTTTATATAGGTTAATTTTTTTAAACTTTATTAATAAAATAAAAATCCAATATGGCATTATTATAAGAAAAACATTTGAAGGAAACAAATGTCCGGCTTTATATCACATCAATTTAGAGAAAATATCTGGTGAGGTACTGTCAGGTAAACAAATGTTCGACCACTATTAAAATTATAACTAAGTTATTTAAAAGATATTGCCCACATTAATTAATCGGTTCAAAAATCATATTTTCTATTTTTTAAGAATATTATCCTCTAAATTCTACAAAAATCAATCAGGCATTTAAAAGTATAGTTAAATTTTAGCTTATTTTTTCATAACAAGTTACATACAGATAACATTACAGAAATGTTGCTTTTAGTGTACCACAAGTTCAGGTCATAATCTAAATGTTCAACCAACAATACTTGCCATGTAGTTTGCAAAACCGAAAGATGACGTATACCGGTATATACGTTTGTTAAAATCTGTCAACGCTGTCAGAAACGTGACACAAAGATATCATCGGCCTTACTGAGGGTTACATTATCTATCCACCTATTGGCGAGTACATTATCGCGCGTGAAAGTGTCATCACTTCTGATAAGGAAGTGCTGGATGAACGTTGCTGCTGATAACATAAAATTACCAACCATGTCTACCTACACTGCTGTGTTTGTTCATTTGTCAGTTATAGGAAAGTTTCACAATGATTGAAGTTGAGTGAAGTCTTTATTTGTACATTATTATTGATGACACGTGTATAATTAATTCACAGTTACAGCGCGGGAAACAGTCAATTTGTTTTCTAGTGTTAATAAGATCTTATTATGAGTTGAATATTAAAAATAATATTTAATAAATAGCATTTGTAAAAACGTCTCCGACTCGCAGCTTATATTATAGTTCATTTGATAAATTGACCCATAATAGAATGTTGTATTAGTTTTTATTATAATGTATAATATTATATATTTTAATTACTTTGATGGATATTTTCAACGGTTCGAGGGTATCTAAATTTTGTGTTAACTTAATTAATTTATAATGAAAAGACATCCGTTCATTTTTAGAGAAACGATATAATATAAGATTTATGTAAAGTAATAATAAGCAGACAAATTTAACTCTGTTCTATTGCATAATAGTTAAATAGTTAACAGTTAAATGATAGAGAAATTCGAGGAAGGCAGTAAAGTATTTTCTCTATTTTGATTGCAGAGCCAAGCATCAAAAAAGAATCAAATGAGTCATGTGTATGCCAAAGCACACGTTACAGATTTACAGAGAAAGGTTTCCAAAAGCTCTCAAAATCGATTTATCTCAAAACATTTAGAAAAGAAGGGCAACTGTTATGTAACAACGTTCGAATTTATTTATCCTCACAGGGGGATATTATATATCTCTATGGATATTGCGTGTAAAATCACCTATAGTATTATATGTATACTACACATATATTGTAGGTAAAAATGAATCCACCTTCAACATTTAATCTTACGTATAAAGATTTACCTCTCGCGAAATATAGTAAAAATTTCACTAATTATATTTAGTTTATATACAAGTATAATACAACAATAGAAAAAAATATCATGACTTTCAAACCACTCAATCTGTTTTGAATTATAATAACCGAATGGAAACTAAATTTAAAGCATAGTTAAGAATGATACTTAAAATAAATATATATATATTTTTTTTATTAAACAATTTACATTATAGAGATAAATACAGAATTTATAGAAAGGAAAATCATAATATATAGAGTGTTTTACTAAATCAAATATTATGGATAATATAAACTTCGATATGCAAATACTCGCAATAATATCAAATTTTATTTAGTTATTTCTTATTTGATATTATAATCAAAACACATAAGTGGAATTAAATGTAGGAAAATACTAATTTAATTAAAACCTGATTTTCTCTAAATCACATTATTTATATATTTTTAAATATATCACACAGTCACATACATATATTCATACATTATTGATATAATATGTAACTCACCAGTTTTGCAAACCAATCTTTCGGGCGAATTTGTCGTCAAATAAATGTAAGTTCCAAAAAGTTATCGAAGGGTTTCAGCATTTATAATTTTGTGCTTCCTTATGACATGGATCAATCGGAAATGATTTTATATCAAAAAATCCGGGAAAATGCTGTGTTTGGTTTACGTAAGTTTCACAAATATAAGAATATGTTATAGTATATAGCCTATTTTTTCACGTATTTTCACGAATCTCGAAAACCAGGTTGATTGTCCGAATTTCTTCGACTAAGAAGTCTACCATATACACCATAGACTTGGAACCTTGAGCTATAGCCTCCCTTGGATATAGCGTGGCTTGTGCAAAACCGGCGACAACCGATTACGCGAGCGCCTATCGATTGAAATGCTACGCTTAGCCAACTCTGCGGAATATAGCGCTGGGTGGAGGCAGGTTGCGTAATCACGTCTAGGCTCGGTTCTTCTCTCTCTCACTCTCTCATATGTTCTCTGCCTATAAAAGACTGACAGAGGGTGCAGAAGGGAGAGGGGGGGTGTTGTGCCTATGGCGTAATAGCGCAGTGTCGTCATTAGAATTATCGACTTAAAATTTTAGACCTTCATGATGGTTCTTAAATGCTATCTCTATATGTACTATTAGATAAAACACGAATCATATTGTGTAGTATGTTTACAGATAAAATTTCTCGCTAATTATCAAAAATGCAAAGAAGAATGGGCGAAACTGATTAAATGCAAAAAATTATATTCTAAGCAGATTATTTTTAATAATTTATAATTTGTATAACACCTAGAAATAGGCTAGACTATAATATTATATAATTAATATAATCTTTAATTACAAATACAACATTTTAAAGCATGTTTAATTATCGTTTTAATTACTCATTATGGATATATAAATAAAAGCAAAGTATATATATATATATATTAATATGTTTCATTTAAAGTTAGGCATAATTTTTCGTTATGTCGAAATAATAACTATGAAATTGATGAAAACTTTTTTCATGTCCTTACGAACACTGGCATAGATAGTATTTCTTGTGTGTGAATAAGGTGCGATCGTTTCACTAGGGTGATTACTTTTCTATAAAAACAAATATGAAACATTTTTATGTATTTATTAATAATAATAATATTAATAATAAATATAATTTTGAAGATTTCATAAATTTCGGTAAAAAAAGGTTACTTCAACCTCTGGTGGAAAATGATATCTCAAAATATGTAATATCCAGAACTGGTAAAATGAAATACATTATTCAAATGCAGTCTAGCCGGCGAAACTGACATATTATATACCATTCCCGGCCATCCGCGTAATAATCTAACTTGCGCAATCACTCGCCTTGTAAATCGGTCAACAAAAATCACGTGATGCATGGACTATATACAAGGACGATAGAACAGAGCTAACGCAATGGATGATATAAGGACCGCAACGCCATCTGCCGTTGTCTTTTTAGTCTGTGGTCAGTCTCCTTATTTAGGTCTATATAGCTTACTCACCGTCTGTCTGGCCAGTTCTTGTCCTGAAGGTCTGAGGAGAAATGATCATTTTATTCCGCTCAGTCTTACTTCATATTCTATCCTGGCTGGCTGCAGTAGGAAGGCAGCTACCGGTTTTCTACCTCCCTGTGGACTCCAGAGGCTCTTCAGATATAGGAGGGTCAAGTGAAGAGTTTAAACTTCTGACCTCTCCTCCTCTGATCAGCGAAGGAAGTCAATCAAGTAAGTATCTGAGGATTTTTTGGTGTTTATTCACTGCACGAAACATGGCTCTTAAAGGTGCTCTATAAACGAATTGATAAATATAATTAAATAGAATGTATTAGTGTATATAATATAATATATATATATATAGGATGTTTTACACCGGGCATGTTTTGAAGTCCTTTAACCCTTGATTTTATCGACATTTATTATATTGAAATTAAGTATGAAGCGCTGAGAAATAGCCAATTAGTCAAAACCAGTCAATTAATAACGCAATCAAATAACAACCTAACAGCATTACGCAATGTATTCTATTCAAAGCCAGTATTCCTAAATATAAGAATAATACATTGCTATACTTATCTTCAAAATGAACATACAAATGAACAGATAAAAAACTTCTTCATATTTAACAATGATGGATATTTTTAGTAAAAATTAAATTACTCACAGGACAGTGACGCACAGAATATTATAAATGTTTCAACATTTTTTAATTGAAAATTTTTACATTCGACCATAAGTTTCCGTTTGCAGCTGTGATCAATGAAAATGATCGCCAGGAATAAGTTTAATCCACTAAAGTAAAATAGCTGCTCACCTCACAATGTAAATTCAAATGTCAGAGAATATATGTTATATATATATATGTTAGAATTAATAGCTTAATATGTAATAATTAATCAATAATCATCTAATACAATTAAGTTATATGCGGCACCTTATAATCATGATAATTGAAATCCTGTCATTCTCCGCACCCGTCAGTATAATTTATTAATAATTTGTAAACAAATTGCTGAATTAGTTAAGAATTAGTTAGGAATAAAAATTATTTATAACTAAAACTAATAAGGAGATAATAATTAAAATTTTTAAAACCTAAATTGCCTTCGACAAAAAGATACATGAGAATTAAAAAAGCAGTGTGAAATCTTTGAAATAACATATTTAGACATATTATTTTAGAACCACATTTTCTTGCGAAAACTAATAAAAAATTAACGGCCAATTTTTTAAATAGTGGCGCAGCGCCCATGAAAAAATATTATTCGTTAAAATAATTGAGTGATCTTTCTATAAACCATGCAGTATTCTTTGTATAGCAGTGTAGTCTTATTTATAAACAATTTATATAACGAAATCAGATTATGTATGTCATTGATATCTACATATATATCGACGTTTCTCGATGTGACCCCCTGTGATGATAATTGTATATTTATTGATAACCTGGCACGTTATCGTGACACATGCGTTATGTGTGACCAATTATGCGACCAATACATATCTATAGGAATGCTGATCGAAGGATGGGGAAAAAGGAATAAATAAAAAAGAGACGCAGCACAGTATAAGAAATATAACAAAATAATAATAAAAAACGTGAACATTTGAGATATAATAAAGTTGATGAATTGAAGGGAAGGTAAGTAGACAACAAAAAACGACACGACGTTCCGCAAACGTTTTAAAACATTCTTTTCAAAGAACCTATTTACACTGAGCGCGACACGATCTGACGCGACGAAACTGAAGTAATTCAACTTTTGTGTGATCTGTCGCGCAATTTGCCGTTGGCATTTGCCTTAAAAAGTAGTTAATTATAGTGTTAGTATTAATAAGTATTAAAAAATTATAATTAGCAAAATATTAAAAGTACAAAATGGAATTTAAAATATAGGAAAGAAGTCCAAATTAAAATAATAACATATAGTACGATGGAAATAAATATCGTAAGTTTGTTTGAAAAAATATTATTCATACATATTATGAGAAGAGTATACATATATGCGAAGAATAATTAAAACCAAAAAAGGTCTCTTTTTACTGAATATCTTTCGTATAAATGTAGACTACCTATACTTTTGTATATATACTCACTAAATGTTAGAACGGTAAGCCTTCTATATACCGATTACACTAAAAATTTTACATGACACAATTAATGCAAACAGTTAATTTAGGAGTTGCGGTTACATCAATATCGATTTTTCTTTGTGATCTCTGTCAGCTCTGTTACATCATGTATACATTATGTATACATTATGTATAATATGTTATATATATATGTACTTTATGAAAGTCGATCATGAATCGATCGATATAATGATTGCGCAATAGCCATTTCTTTCTAAGATAATAAGATACTTAATATACTTGATTTGGCAGATGGCTTGGCATGATAGTAAAAAATGCAATAAAATTCATGGACAAATATAGCAATTAGGCACTCTGTAAAATTGACAGCTATAGCTTTAGATATTATATGTAAAGATAAACATAAATCAGGTTAAATGAACCATATACACGTTTCTTCGGTATATATAGTAAAATATCAAAAGAATCATTATTAGACAAACTTACTGTTGTATTGGCGTATACAGGGAGAGAGGTCGAGAAGGGTTGACACCCCCCCCCCCCCCCATGTGAGATTAAGAATTTTTTTAATAGGTTATTAAACTTAAAAAACAGACGGAAAATTGTGTAAATTTATTAAGTTTATTATGTAACCTGATATATAAACTTATTTAGGTCTTTTTAAACACATTCTAATTATGAAGTGTTCAACATTTTTGACACTAAACTCATATAATTTAGAGTTGTTTAACTAAATCTAGATCTGTCCCTGATACTTGGTTTTAGGAATTTATTTCCTTTTATCATGACACAATATTATTTATATTATAAAAAAAATACATTTATGCGAAATTATAATATCAAATTTTTCACCATGAAAATTTAAATTTTCAATTATGTGAAATATTTTCGAGGCACAAAGTTGATAAGCCACACTTTTGAAATGATAAAATTTAAACATTCTTTCCATCTTATAAAATCTTTTCAATTTTATACCTCCAAATCTCGTTGTGTTAATTAAATGGTCAGATAGTCCAAAATTAATCGGAAGTAAATTTTTAACTACATGTTAATAAAGTTACTTTATTAACAATAACATGTAGTTAAAAATGTTTTTCACCACATTTATTTTAATTTTTTTATCTCGATGTCCATTGAATGAGGTGTTAAGTCTATTTTGTGTTTCTCCAATGTTTACAATAAATTGTTTTTTTTAACAATTAGCTGACAACCATGATAATGGAGCTCATATTCATTTTAGACAATCTTACTAAATAGTAGAATGAGATGTGGAGGTAGTATAAACAATTTTTGTGATCATTTAAGTTCACTTTGTAAAAAGCTTTGTTATACTGATGTTAGTTTAATGTTTAAATTAATTGTTATAGTTATTTATAATAGTTTTTGTAAATTATTCATTGTTTTGGTAAAAGGAAAGATATTCTTTTCTTTGTAAATATTCACGCCCACAAGTTTATTTCGTTTCCCATTAACACGAAAAATTATGTAATGCATGTAAATTTCACTGTGTCTATATATCAATGTAAACTAACACAAAAATCACAAAGAAGATACTAAAATTAAATCTACGTGTTTAAGTTTCCACAAAGTACAAACATTATTTTTGTGATTTTTTTTATTCTGCATCATTAAGTACGTCATTGTAATTTTTTTTTAAACTATAGTCACGTTTGAATAATATTATAATCGCTCAACTTTGCTAGTTGGTTATTTTGTATCAATAGTTTTAAGTCATAACTAAATTTTATTAAAAAAGCCTCTTAATAGGTTTACATATTCAATGGAACACTTCTAGCGGGCCTTTTAAAGTACAACTGATTTCTACAATATTTCGTTGACATGAAAAATCAATATTATCTTTGTAAAAAATTATATATTTTATAAAGTGAAATCTCCTATCTATAGATAATATCATACAGCGGAGGATTGGTTGGCCTACCGAAGGTTTTAGAAAGTCTAGGCTCAACTTTATAAAGGTTAAAAAATAGAATATAATAAAAAAACGTTTAACGTATGTACAACAGGGATTTCTATAGTTTTATCGAATTAATAGTTAAAATAGTCAAAATAGAGTAGCACATTATTTTAAGAATTTGAAAAGGACTTTATCACATTGATTGCTACCTATATATATATGTAATATATTGTTTACGATGGATACATCGAATTTAACTGACTTAAACAATATCGATAAAGCAGATACCAATATTACTTAACCGATAAAGCAGACCTTCTTATTGTAAATGAAAACGGAATATTTGCCTTCGACCTGAGATACCTTTATGAGCTTTACGAGCTTTATTATATGTAGTTACCAAGATGATCAATTCAAGGCATTTAGCAATATAACGTCTGATTTAATCTTATACCCACCCGCATATCATAGAGATAAGACATCTCTTTCAATTCCGATTGTTATGTCATCGCGGTGAGCATTTAAATCACCTCCGTTACATAGACTTTTTTAGTTTACATAACATCAACTGACAATGTAGGTATTATATAGAAGACATCGCCCGGTCCGCGAATACGATATAATATAATAGGTATTATATAGACATTTATAGAATACAGTTTCTATGCCGACAGCAGCATAAACATTACAATGCTGACATTTTAATAATTGAAAATGATTAGGTCACATTTAAATGTAATTGTCAAACTACTTATGAGTCATCACTGAACCGTTTGGGGTCACTATATATAATGGTGACTATATGTTAATAATGTGTGTCTAAAATCTTGAATTCAATATATAATATACACCCTATTTTACAGTATGTAGTGCATTGGAATCACATACATATATTACTTATACTCGATTTTGTTTTGATTATTTTATACATTTTAAATCCGTAAAATAAGGGGGGGGGGGGGGGGGGGGGTGCCAATAAAAAAA
>JAUZND010000854.1:0-14424 GCA_034780555.1 Coelogynopora nodosa | reverse complement strand
CCCCCCCCCCCCCCCCCCCACGCCCCCCCCCCCCCCCCGCCCCCCCCCCCCCCCCCCCCCCCCGCCAATCTAAATATAGAATTACAAAATTATACCCAGTTAACTTTCAAAACATTTTAATAAAAAAGCGCTAAAAATAAATTCCGTAAAGACATTTCAGTCCTGATGGTAAAAACTACATTTTACTTCCATTCATTTTAAACAACAAAAATAGATATAATAATAATAAAAAGTATGGCGATATAGCTATATCACACCTCAAAATATAATTAGTATTGCGAATTGGATATACAATAATACAAAATAATCTTATTTAGATTAACGCTTCGATCAAATAATTATTTTTTCGATAAATACTTACTACCTATAAAATAGTAACATAGCATAATTATTTTTCAATTTCGAGAATTTAATTAAAATACATATCGGACAATAAATTTTGTAAACGATGTATACACCAGTTGATAACGAATAGTTATGACTGCGCTTCTCCGAAGACTTTTCACAATATCATTTACTTTTATATTGTTCTGTGTTTTCAAATAATTTAGTTATATTGTAATCAGCCAATTACATATAGTTTTATTTGTTCTGAATACATCAAACCATCGTTTCTATATTCAATATATATAAATAGTATATTTTTATTATAACAAAATAAATATAATATAAATCATTATACACAAAGCAACAATATTTTTATAAAGTAGATTTCAGTCACCAAGAATAATATGAAATAAATAAATTGAATAAATAAAAGTTTTTTCGAGTTAGATTATTCCGCAAACTTAATTAGTTTAAAAAATCCTTTTTTGGCATGAATAAAATGAGAATATATTTGAATGCAATTTTTCGGAGTCAATATGCGACGCGATGTCCCGAAAAAAATTTACCTTTTTTTCAATGAGCTCAACCTGACGCTACGAAGCGTATTGTACACATATTTCAATACAAATAATCAATAATACAATAAACGAACAATTAATCTATAACAATATATAGAAACAATTGCGTAATACCCTGAATCTTTATTACTTGTTTTTTCCACACGTTATTTCAAAAATAATGTCTAAGAAATTACTCTAATTTTAGCTGTACATACAACGCTTGTCATTAAGTATTGACGCTAAGTATATAAATAATGGCGAAAAACAATCGGTAGTCATAGCGAAGTATGCTATTAATTATAGTTTAAATAAATTAAGTATAAATTAAGAATAACTATATAATATGCCAAATAGTTTTTTAAAATAAAAAATAATAACCAAATTTGTGTTCGACAGAAACAAAAATCAGACATCGATGCCACATTTTTGTTTTGCTATAATTTGTTCTTGTTTTATTAGCATGGATTTCGCCAAAATTGTCGCCATTTCTGTGACATCTATAGTAAATTCACAGAAAACCCATACCTAGTAAACAACTACAGTAGCAAAAACAAGCAATCGATAGTATCTTCCGAGTTTAATTAATATAAAAAATAACACAAAGGAGAGAAAAATTAAATAAAATGCTCCGGACTTTACTGGTTGATATCAATTGATTTCATAGTAGACCTGAAAAGAACCGGAAGCATCTGACGAATTTAATAACAAATGAAACAGCCAAATAAAAATTGCATTTATGAGCAGCTGTTGTATTGTTCTTTGAAACAGCGCGTATTATTTCGATAATGTATATAATTTTTACACACATAACAAAACTCACTACTGAGAATTGTAAAAGTAGTAGAAATAATAAACACAATTTTTTTATTACTAAGACATGGTCACACCGTATTGAATAATAATTGTTTAATGTACAAAAAATTAAATTCAACAATTACTGCTAAATAGGTTTCCATAAATATCAAATATGCGTTATTGGCCACAAAAAAGCACAACATTACACAGGACAACCAAATTCAACTAACACGGCGTTTGAAAATATAAGCAATACACGAGAAAGATCATGATGTCAGTCGACTTCGGATGCAATAACCATTTAAAAGAAATAAAATATTCGAATGAATAGAGTTATTTAAATACTAAAGTAGTAGACTTCGGCAAATACATTTATACAGAATGGTTCACTGTTGCGACACTCATGTTCCTGGACCGTCTCAAAGAAAAATGCAAGTATTTGTGACTAAATCTGTTTTGTTCGTGTACCTTAAAAGGTACTTAATATCTACACAATAAAAGTGAGAGAAAGTAAGAGAGAGAGAGAGAAAGATAGAGTGAGATAAAGATTAAGAGATCTATAGTGTTTTTCTGATTGCAAGAGCAAAAAGCTATGGTTATACACGCGAAAAAATGATTGTGCTCATCAATTCAAATGTTGTATGAATAACCGAATAATGTTATATACAGATACACACATAGAAATAGGCAGATCCCACCCGGTGAATATGTTCTAATAGTTTCATTCTATATTCAATATTTTGAAATAAATTTTATTCATTCACATTTTTTCTGAGAAAAGCACAATTTGAAAGTTCTATTAAGTGATTTTTTACGAAATAATATTTAAAATACCGAAGAGGTAAATAAACCAAACTGATATTATTTACGCAGTCAAATAAACATTTTTTTAAATTTAATTGATTTTAATCAAACAAGAGCTAGACAGCGAGAGAGACAAAGAAGACGAAGTAATGCCAATACGAAAAAGTTAGAAGGAAGCAGAAAAGCCTGATTTTTTAATGTTGCTTTTTTCCAGTTGGCGCAGCAGCGCTAACCAGCTGAGATATCACGGCTCCGGTCAATGCGCAGTGAATGCACACTAAGTCAATCAATACTATCGATCGAACGATGGATCATGACTCATCGTTGGTTTCCGCCTTGAACTCGAGGAGTGCGAGTAGAGCCTGAACCTCCTTGACGGCGTGTCTTCTGGCGAGACGAACATCTTCCTGTCCGGCTGAGTCCACTCCGTCCAGATGGATCACCATCTTCTCTAGCTCGTCCTCCAGACGGAGAAACTCTTTGTCTTTCGGCTTACCTGGATGATAAACCGGGTGGTGTGTTGGAGAGTAGAGAGTAAGGGAACTATTGATATGATTAAAGGACAAGGTTTCAGTTATGGCACGTCCTGTTCTTGCTAACAAATCCCATACGATTAGAAATATTTCTTTTAGGCAAATTGACAATATATAAATATATACTAGTAGTGGGTAACCTTAGATCTCCATTACCATATTTTAGCTTGATATTGACGTCATAACAGTGACGTTTAGTGTAAACGAAACCGAAAGTAGAAATACTAAATAATAGTATACTATTACTACTTTCACTCAGCTAGGGTAACGAATACAAAACCTCTGAAGTCGGTTTAACGTATCTTGGATTAATAATTTACGCTATAAGTGCAACATACTACTCATAAGTAATAATATAAATTATAATAGAATAATTATATTTATCACATTCGAAGGATATTGTTAATAAATGACAATATATAGGAGTTCATAAAGCCATTGATTCCAATTATTACACTTTAGATATCGAGTATAAAATTAGCCTTCTATTACTGTTTGAAATTGAACAAATATTTGTAATCAATAATTGTTAACTAGTTACTCGTTACTAATTCAATATATTAGGAAACATAATATTATGTAATTCACAACATGACAATTCCATAAATATTCTAAAAAAAAGTCTTCAAATTTTATACAAATATATAGTATATTTATTCATTCATATTATTCAACATTCATTGTATGGTTATGCATACTAGTAATACTTTATTTTATAGGCCAACAACTAACAGTTTGCTATCTTCGACGAAAACATGTTATTTTTTGCATATAGAAAAAATAAGTATATCTTACCGGCATACTTTTGAACTAATGGCTCCAGCTCTTTAACCCTCAACATGACGCTGTTTATGGCAGCTGTCTGCTTTCCTGCCTCCCGTGCTTCACCCTGCACAAAGGAATATATATTGTCTGTTAATGAACATGGAGTGTAAAGAAAATCCTTAACTGGTATCTGGCATAGATCAAAGCATATCTGCAAATATTTGTAATTGAAATAGTGCAGTAAATAGTGTATAGTATATACAAAACAGTGGAATAATCTTTCGAATTTTTGTTAACGAAATATTACGTAACATTACATAATATATTTTTATGTTTAGAAAATGGATTTTAATTATAAAATGAATATATTAATTAGCGGAGTGTTCGACAGTGAAAGAGAGCACCACAATTTTATTAATTAAACAGTCATTTTTAGAGGTTATTAAACGAAAAACGGAATGCTCATAATGTTTAAATAATTCAGTACAACATTTTAGCAATGCAGGGAACGCCTATGCAATAAAAATTTTCAAAGAAACAAAATATGAACTTTCCGGCTTATTTAGCTGCCGCCAATAAAATGCAAGCCCTTTATAATCAAACATTTTAATAATGTAATGTCAGAAATGTAAATATACAATAAGATATGTCAGGGAGTCTGAATAGATTGTAAAACACTCATAACTTGTACAATATTTTGCTGACATTGATAATAATTTAATGAAATATTCAAAATAAGTTTTCATACTGTAATTGGTATACCCTGGTATAGCACACTTTGACCACAAATATTTTATAGTGACAACATTCTGTATGGTCAACATTCATATTTATTTGTGTAATGAATATATACCTGACATATGCACAGTGTCAACAGAAGCATCCATAGAAACAATTGATTTTTATTTATAATGATTTATTATGTCAATATCTCCAACATCTAATATAAAAACAATTAACGGACATAATTTAGGTTCACTATATAGCACATATAGAAAAAACACATAATAAGCTAAGCCTGTATGAAAGATTCACAAAATACATTGAAAATACACTATTAAAATAACCAAAATAATATATATAGGTCGGTGGTTCTTTTATTTTTGGAAAGCAAGTTATAGTATTTACCACTATTTTCAAATACCAAAAAGTGTTATGCCTTATAATATACAACTCCGGCACATTTGGTAACATACATATTTTCGTTGTGCCATGTTTTACCCTATAGTATACCAACCCTTCATTTTGCGACAGTTTGACATGTATCCAATTTTAACATTGATCCATTCTCAATCAATGTTTTAAACATTTTCAGTCATATAATATAAAATCAATAATAAAAATGCGAATACACCATTTTATATACCGAGTAATTACACACCGAGCTAAAACTCTATAATATTCATGAAAAATAATCTTCAGTTATAATTAATTATGTGTTACCAGAGGAGAGAGGCAGAGATAATCGGACCCTGATGCTAAATTCACAACCCGACCGTACCGAAAGATAGCTATATTGCCAACAATTGACACAAATGAGTGCGAATATGGAGCGTCGGCAAGCAAACATTTGATATATAACCTATGCATCAATGCATGGTATGTGGAATTTTCAGAAACAATCACTTGGCTGCTACAGAAGATCATTTTATATGATCAGATCATCATATGAAACCGATATCTAAATATATAATAAAGAAATAGCGAAAGCGAAGAATATGATTTTACTGAATACAACTATTGTAACTCAATTTCGACAAAAAATAAGTTACAAATAATGGTTTCTGGAACTAGAGCAATCATTATAATAGTAGTATAGTTTAAATGTTAAAAACACAATTACGACAAAAATAAAGGTAAGAGTAGTGTCTGGAACTAGAGCAAAAGTTTGCTAAAGTGCTAAAATTAAAATATGTCTGATGTTTAATTTATGTTAAAACAGTTATACTTTTATAATTATTGCGTGTCACTTAATAGTGCATCAGTTTCAGAAATAAATACATCCGTTGTTTGCTTAGAATACACTCAGCAACCGTAGATTAAAACAATTCCCATAATACACTATTCAAGTAGGCTGCATATTCAGTTCAAATTGAAGAATGGATGAAAGTTATAAAACAATTATGATATAGAGAAACACAACTAAATTAATGTGGGAAAAAAGCAACACCAGATATGCAATTTTGCTTGTACTTATATGCATAATAATAATAATTATATTGTACTAATAAGTATAATTATTAATAAAATACACTTATGTTCAGTTCTTTAACGGGTTTAATAGGTCTAAACGGGTTAAAAGAAGATCGTAGTTAAGAAGAAAAGAATAAAATATTATACTTAGAATATTAAAAAAGAACAAATCACAATAATAAACCTTATATACTACTGAAACATATTCATCGGCAGGGAGATCTGGACAGCGCTGTTTCGTCCTTATTGGGACTCATCAGTAGACCACACATCTAGCTCTCTTCAACGCAAAATGGTTGAATTGGTTTAATCATGCATCATGGGAAATTATAATACTTCAAATTAAAAGATTTAATAATACTCTAAATAAACTGTTACATGATATACAATTAACAAAATATTCAATAATAAATAATTCCATTTACACATTAAGCGCCATTATTCTACAACACGGAGAATCAATTAACAGTGGACATTATACTACTTTAATATTTAATAACGATTTTTGGATCTATTACATTGACACCAGGGTTGACTGTCTGGATGACAGGGTAGCAACGAAATTATATTTAATAAATTCATACATTGTTTTATACACACTAAACTCTAATGATTTACATTGATTAGTTCTTTTGTATTTTCAGTTCATAATATTATATTCTTATAAATTAATTTTGTTTTATTCAAATTTAGTAATTTAAATGTTTGTATATTAATTCAAAACATGTTCATTAAATTATTGTAATATAATAAAAAAATCCCTGAAAAAACGAAAAGCGAAATCGGCCGCAAAAAAATTACGTTTTTATTTATTATATTAGATTTATATAGTAGCATCAACTTGATCATATATTTGTGTTGTTTTTTTATAAGTAATAAGGTTAAATTGAAACGCGACTGAACTAAGAAGAAAAAATGTACAATATCAATAGTTTTCAAAGAAAACACTGCAGAAATGAAGTGATAGATTCAATGAGATGAAATGATTCAATAGAGTAGCACATTTTCAAAGTGTATCAAAAGAATAAAATATATTGCACAAGAAAAAGTTTCCAAGTATACCATGAAGATCTCAGAGTGATACTTCAAAGGTGTCATGTTTTAGGAGGATAGCTTTTGGTTCTCTGATATACTTTCAAAATAGCTCTTGTATATTAACACCAGCAGTTCACGCAGTCGCACCCTGTTTCCGATAAAGATTATATATGAGTTATACTTAATTGTCAATGAAGGTAATTTATAAGTCTGAACTAATTTGTGTTAACAAAACATTTAACAAACGACGTGATTGAACGAAAGTTCCTATATGAGAAGGGAACCAACTTACTACAGTATCTGAAGAATAAGCTGTTTTTAATTTGTAATCAGGTGGCGATGGTGTAGTATTGCTTGAACATTTCACACTCTACAACAACATATAATTTATCATTTTCAAATCTTAATTACTAACTATTCAACAAAAATATGAGATATGACAGCAAACGTTAAAAACACATTGAATAACTAAGTAGGCGAAAAGTTTTATTTCCAAAAATACAAAATAACAAAACTATGGTTTGGAAATTTATTGAATTTAAAGCACGTCACCAGGACATGCTATAACTATATATCTATATACAACCTGCACATAAAAGGATGTTTTAAAATTTAAAAATTGAGGTGAATTTAGAAAATGATATTTATCTTATTAATAATATAAGAAGATAATCGTTGTTCATGTTATAAAAGCTGCAAAACTCTGACATTCTTTCAAAACAGACATGGCACAACTATTGTATATTAGTAGCAGTTCATGCACTCTGTTTACGATAAAATTTTATTAGTTATTTGATAATAAAGGTAATTTATATTTTAAAATAATTTGTGTTAACAAAACATGTAACAAACGACGTGATTGAACGAAAGTTCCTATGAGAAAGGAAAAAACTTACTCCAGTATCTGATGAATAAGCTGTTTTTAATTTGTCATCAGGTGGCGATGGCGAAGTATTGCTTGAACATTTAACACCCTAGAATAACATGTGATTGATCATTTTCAAATATTTAATTAACGATAATATGAGATATAGCATCAAACGTTACTAATCCAAAGATGGACTACATCTCAAAAGAAAAAATCTAAAGAGAGCAGAGTGATCCACTTGTCCGAACTATTATAATAAAATGAAATATTCTTCGGACAAAAAACAAGAATAATGTTTAAAACCAAAGTCTTTCGACTTACAAATTAAACACAATAAAGTTAGCAGTTTGCAGTGGGCCGATGGCATAGAATACCAGAGGAAATTTGCATATAAGATAGACTACAACTCAAAAGTAAAAATCTAAAGTGAGCAGAGTGATCCACTTGCCCGGACTATTGTAATAAAAGGTGTCTATCCAAAGGTGTTTTTTAATAACCCATTGAACAAAGTTTCATTGCAAAAGAACACAAGATAACAAAACTATTTATTCGATTTAAATACAGGTCATTTTATTGTCACCAGGACAGCCCCCCTCCCCCACTCTTTTTTTTATTTTCGCTTACTATGACTTCCTGAGTAAATCAATGACGCTGAGTTTGAATTGGCTATTTAGGAGGTGATCGGTGATTAGGTCCAAAGTCGCAGAATTGGGCCCAAATACATATTTTTGTATATAACTCTTTAATGCTTTGACTTACAAAATTGTTTCATAAATAAATAGGTAAGTGACCATGGCGGATTTAAAATAGTGCTTAATAACTTAAAATTCCATTTCAAACATTTTCCAGGGACGCAAAAGTGGGCCCAAATATATATGGTCTACTGGGCTATATCTTTATTGATAATGCTCATATTGAAAAAACATTCACTTTGGTATAAGCAAATGAATAATACAAATGTAATGGACACAATAAAAACTTTAAATATATCCAACGTAGAAAAATATTGAGAACTATAGTAATGAACGTGTATATGTAATCGTGCGCTCTCATGTACACTGTACAATTTCCAACTTTATTTCAACATTCAATTAACTAAATAGAAAGGGAATTATGCCGTTAAATTGTTATCTATTGCAGTAATTGGTACATAGTCTTGTTCGTCCCCTGATCTATTGCATAAACCGTACATGTTGTGACCTATGATTCACTGCGATGCCATGACAATGAATTCCACCAACCTTGCCGAACATATAAGAAAGATATAACACAACTCAAATATAAACCAACTATAAGTATTGATATTTTTGGAAAACATACATATTGATTAAATGTCATGATAATTTTGTGAAATTTACATATATGACCAATAGGAAATAATTAAGATTATATAGAACGAAAAGGATACTGCAAGACATCACATAAAATTGATCTGATAACTCATAGCTTATAGATTAATAGAATAAGTATTATTAATAAATATATAAATGGTAAAAGCCTAACGCAAAACAAAATTTTGAACAAGAACAAAAACAGTAATTTTAAAGGGAAGAAATGATTTATTAACGAATTTCAACAAAGAAGGACTTACACGGCGCGGTGTTTTTTTAGGTCCTGCTGGTTGCGTTGGTATTTGTTTAGCTACCTGTTAACAGTGTACATGCTACACAGTAAGCTATCTGGATTAGTATTAACCATTACATCATATTTGTGCTTTTCAAAGGCGGATTAGCCGGAGTGGAAAAATCAAAATTGACACACCAGAATTCACAATATATATACATTTTAACATTGTCGATCAATTTGTGAACATTATTGTGCAGTTTTTCACGACCGATTTTAACTACATTATTTGTTCTATAATTATAATCAGACGTTTGGTTAGCTGTCTATTTAACGACAACTATATACTAATAGAATTCATTAGAAAAGAGAAAAAACAAACATTGAAAAAATCATATAAAACTTATTTTTGATCAATATAGCTGTCACAACAATTATAGTATCAAAAAATAATTTATCAAAAAACATGCAAAAACGTAAGTGATCAATAAAAGCATCAGTCTAAAATCTTATACCCTTAGAAAGAATCAAATTTCAAAACATATAAAAACAATTTTGACTCAAGTATTACGTCAAGTTCAAACTGTATAGTCTATAAAAATATATAGAATCGAAAATGTTCGAAGAATTAGACAGAGATTCTAAAAATTTAAAAACAAGAGCCTCTAGCAGGTTTTTCAGTAATACACCAATTAAACCCACCCATGAGCTTTTTTATGGTTAAGAAATTAGAAACTATAAGGTGTCTACATTGTCTTTGACCAATATGTGTATCCTACTCATCTTTTAATTATATCGTGAAATAATAAAGAAAATTGACAAATTATAACTATAACTCACACAACTTTTGAGAAATCAAATAAATGGTGGTACCTATGCACATCATTTTGTAAATGTAGAAGAGTACATAACACATGCACAAGCAAGGAATCGAAACTTTTTATAAACACATTGAATATGATCAGATTAAGTAAAAACCATTAAAATAGATCTAAATTCTAAAATAAGTAATTTAAAGCAATTTTCCTTATATACCACAGCTTTGTATATGGGAAGTGGTCTTTCACAGAATAATTCATGACATTCAGAGGATTTCAAGTTAAACTAATAATGAATGAACTAACGAAAAAAGTTTGTCAATATAAAATAAATCTGCACAAATAAAAGTTGGTAGCTGTTTTGTAGTACGTTGAAGTTCAACCTAAAGGGTAGTGTTGGAAACTTATACGTAATGAGTATACTCCAAGGAAGTGTAAAGGATTAACACCATGAGAAATTTTATTATATATTTATTACATAATATTGTAACACCCACCCGAGTGAATGAAACTACTGTTTTTCATTAGGCCTATAATAAATTAATCAACGAATGTCTCAAAATCGACTTATAAAAATAGGTTAGATAGACGTTACATATATATATTCACATCAGGGACAATTCGATATTTTACAAAAGTAAGTAAATTTGTTGCCCTAATTAACATAAATTCTATTTGTACTTAGGAAATACATCATTATTATGTTACAATAAATTACATTTATTTAAATGGTAAATCAAAACGAATAATTTATGTAGACGACACGCATAAATTGTTCTTAACTATAATAGTTGAAGTGGAGGTCGAAACAAACATATAGATGCTGGTTAAATGTTTGTGATTTATAGTAAATATTAGAACAAATTGATAAAACCATTCAGTTTTTACAAACATAACACAATTCAGTAGCAGTTCCAGGGGGGGGGATATATACAAGATTCAAACTTCAACCCACTTGGGACGAAGACCATTTTATTATCACTAAAAATCATGTTTAAGTATAGCCCATTTTCTTTCTTTCTAGAATACTTCAAGCATTACTAAAAAATGTCGTAGGGTCTGCTCCCTAGCCCCTACTTCCCCTTACCACATGTGGGAGGGGAGACTCTTTCCAAAAATTATCCTTTCGTGTCCACCACCTGAACACTCCCATATAGCTAAAAAACTGGATCTACCCCTGCAATTCAAATACGGTAATACTAGACATTTATTTATAGTAGTATAATCAGCAAATATTGTATTGTCGCAGTTATACAAGTTGAACACTTATAAAAATAGATTACAAATCAGCGAAGGAAATAGTCAAAGTATATATTGGAAATACGATTTATCGAATCATGTTAACAGCACTGTTAAAATTGCGACGCGTTAAATTCCCATGATGTTTGTTGTTTTAACGTTATATATACATATATTAATCAATATTATTGGAAAAACATTATGCATTAAATAAATATTAAGATATAATAAAACAAAAATTTAATATCTATACTTCTATAAAATATCTTACTTCTCGGTTAGTCATATTTTTACTGCTCATATTGCACAACAAAGGAGGTTCGTCTCGAGAATAATTTCCAAAATTTGCACCGAACGGATGCGTTTCTCTGGGTTGTCTTAATCTTTCCGGTGTAAAGGATTGCTAATAGAATGTTGACACAGGTAGTATGGTTGGGGGATAAAAGCCATAAAACAAAACTGTGTACGTCATATAATGCTGACGCGTCTGTTTATTTAACTGCTCAGAAAAAACTTATTTTAATGACATGGACAAGACTTATAAACTACGTATAATATATGTTTAATTAAGAATAACATATCTGACGTTAAAATCCTATAAATTATGGTTATAGTATAATATGATTAAACTAAATATATATTACATAATGAATATATTAATGTTTTCAGTGCATTAAGGCAGCTAAGGTAGCACTATCAATTCAACTACCCTTGTGTTTTTTACGAAGTAATATCGTTTTGTACACATTTTTAAAGCATAATTTCATAATGTCAGTTATTTACAGAGGCTATCATGATGCTTAAACGTCCAACAAGACGTAAAATATGTCAATACTTTATGCGTATATATAGATATATTGTATGTTTGTAAATAAAAATTAATAAAATTACATACTAATATTAAATTGAACTCGTGACGATGACTGATTGAGATAATAAACGTGTTACTGCAGAGAGTTGAACTGAGAAAAAGTCGCATGAAATAATACTCGTATACTTATCGTATACATTTTTACATCCAGCTTCTTGGCTATGTTCAAAATTAAAAAGTTTAAAATTTGATAGAATTCAAAGATGTTTTAGAATTTCATATGTGCCAATAAGATTAAAATGTCACTCGAACTGTACGTATATATACTTCTTACATTTATAATTAAAAAAAGTATACAACATATACAAAAAACATTATATTTTAAAGTAAACAGCGCCATTATTTGAAATAGTTTTCTATGTTTTACATTAATCGATTTTAAATGTAACTTTTTGATAAAATATATTCTGCTTGTGATAAACATATTTTGATAGAAAATAAGTCTATCAAGATCATTAATTAAATCCGACTTACAGTTACCTCGAGAAACTCTCTTTGGCACCCATGACACTGTTTATTGGTACAATTGTAAATGTCTGCTTCCCTCATTGGAGGAAATCCCCTTCCATATGAATTATATCTTTCCTAAAATGATAGTAAGGTGCATCCCTTCTCAAATTAGGCATTGGACATTGAATTGGTATAACGATTGAGGTGATTATATGACGTTTAATACGATAATTGATTGTTTCTAAAGAGCATTATATTTCAGGTGGACTTTGTAAATCGAAAATGTACTGAAGTAGTTAGTAGACAACGATAATAATTATCAGACATAAAAGCGCTTCATCATTATTGTAGTGGAAATTTTATGTAAAAAAATCTCCGGGTGGTACGGCTACGCGTTTAACGTAGGCTATAAAGTTGGCGCATAGCGTCGAAAATGTTTGAGTTTTACCAACTAGAATGCATATAAATGCATGTGGTATCATACGAGAGTATATAATTTATTCGATTAATCTATAGTTTTGTGTTAATCATTATGCGATAAATATTCATTGCATAAATATAAAAATAGACAAAGATACATATTGGTAAGTACATATATAAAATTATTCTTTAGAATAAAATCCAAAAAAATGACGAGCGAGCGAGTCGAAATTTATAGAATTTTTTTACATGAAACTAGAAATAGATCAGAAATAAATAGTGTACAAAAATTGTCAAAATCGTCTTCGAAATAGCGGGTTTCCGCTATATAGCGGAAGATTGACAGGTAAGAATTATAGCACGTTGAACTAAACATAGAAGAATTTTTGCATAGGATAAAACATTTCCAGCAATAGACAACCAACTGTCAAACACTGATGCGTTTTGATGATAAGAATATATGGAAACTTCTTAGTGGGGGGAGGGAGATACAAGGCGAAGATCAATACTGAGAACGGTTGCAGCAACAGCCGGCACTAAGGTGTGATTTTCGGATGCCTACACTTCGTGTCAAACTTAATAAAGAAAAATTACCGAATGTATGTATTTGCACGGGAAACTTTCTTAAAAATATGCACTGTCGATATATAAGAAGAAATACCTACTCAGTTTTTTTTTATTTAGAAAACTTAACCAAGTGTCTTAAAAATAATATCCGGAAATATATTATATAGAATTTAGGCAAATTTCATACATTTAAAAAGTGTGTTCGTTCCATTTAACACATTTTAAAAATTCTAACAGTTCTGTGTCTTCTAATGCACAGGAATCGAGACCACTCTTTTAAATATGCAAACAATGTCTAATTAAAATAGTATGCTTTAAATTTAATAATTATTACAACGTATTTTACAAGTGATCACCATTTACATCAAACCACATGACCAATTAAAACAAAGCATTATTAAAAACTTCCATGAGTGCAATGTATTAAAATGTTCGATACAGGGAATAGTAGTCCCTGGTTTGATACTTAATTAAATACTTTGTGAATTGTAGACTGCTCTTCTGTTAACAAGCAATTATGGCGGCCGACGTGGTCCATTACGAAATAGGTGGATATGTCTGGACGTATCCAATTGCAAGGTGGATAGGTTGGATATGTGGCGAGGTGGATATGTTG
>JAUZND010000853.1:0-13866 GCA_034780555.1 Coelogynopora nodosa | reverse complement strand
CAGTGCAACGGGGGAGGAAAGCACGGAGACCGGAGCACCGCGTAGGGGGCGCAAGCGACCCGGGGGAGGCGGGGGGATGCAGTCGAGTGGTGCGGGGAGTCAAGCCAGTGGCGAGGGGACAGGGCAGGACAAGGCTGCCAAGAAATATAAAGAGTTCAAGTTTTGATCGTGTTATACTGTACCATATAATTATTATGTATACTATTTTTATTCATCTATTAAATCATTCACATTTAACATCTTTATCTTTTGATTTTATTGTTTCCTTAATTCCTTTTATTTATATGTATTATTGTGGTTGATTTAAATTTACGTTATGTTCTCTAATTTCCAGTGTCGCTGTTATTCACAACACTTAAATACATATATATATAAATCGTTCAGCTATATTTAAAATGTGTTACTATTTATTTAGAGGAGCTACCAATCGGTTTTATCTTAGATCTCCTGAAACTACCTCGAGTAGTGAGTCAATTTGACCCCACATCAAAATCTGATGTAGTAACTTATGGTACCATGATTTCCTACTACTAAATTTCAACTAATTGTTTACACATTAAGCTTTTTTAAAATTATTTTATATTGATCAGTTTTGAAATCTTCATGTTTTATAACATTTGAACAGTCATGAATAAATTAGCAACCTGTACATTGACAATTTCATAAGGATCGATTAAAATTTCTAGGAACTCATTTGAAAAGTTCAGTAAAATAAAGATACCCTATTTTTGAGAATTTATTAAAATATGCATGTTTATGGTGTATGTCTAAAAAAGAATGCAAACAACTTAAGCGATCCATTTTTATTTTTTAAGTGCAGCTGCTCCTATTGCTTCTAGATTTTAGTATAATGTTTTTAATGTTTTGTTATAAACGTCTCTTTCAGTAATTATGTTCAATAAATCAAATCGTGGTTCCTTTCGTGGTGGGGAACGAGGTAGAGGAGTATTTCCAAGGGGACATCCCCGACAACAACAAGGAATCTTAGGAACCAGACCTCAGGAAATATCCCCAATAAGTGGCTTCATGGAAAGCCGTCAAAACTATCAGAGAGATGACAGTGTTCTACTTGGAGGGGTAAGGTTTTTGTTTATTTTATGAATTGTTGCAAAATAGTAATGTGGGCCTGCTTTTTGTTATTGTCTTTAAATTTGGAATTCCCACTATCTGGTGGCGTTATTATTACTACTATTAGTAATTAGCGTTATTATTACTATTAGTCGTTATTAAATATACTGTTTCAGATGAGTTCACCTCCACGTGGTCATCCTTTTTACCAGAATGAACCTGGTTTTAAGCGTCAAAGAATGAACGAAGAGGTATGTTCTGTTCTGATTCGTTATGATTTTCATTTTGATAGGTGGTTGTGTTATATTATTATGTCACTATCTTTCTGCTATGCTCTTTATATTATTCAGCCTGCTCCGTTTCCAAATCGGAGGTTTGAAGAGTCGAGATTTAGAAAACAAACAGGTATTGTTTACAGCTTATTTATTTTATATATATAATAAAGAGGAATGTTATCTTATAAATTAATAGGTTTCTAAAAATAAATAAACGTTTTTGTATTATATATTCTCTAAAATGTTGATGTTATAAGTGTGTATTATTTACATGCGATGCGAGGAAGCAAGAAATACGCATAATCAGGCTACTTACTACACTAAAAAAAATGTTGCGTATAATTATGTTATTTTATATAATATACTCGTTGCATTGTAATACATTGTCTAGAATTTTTGGGATTTTCTGGCTTAAAGAAAATTGTATATATATATATTTTTAACAGCCTGGCATCATTTGTAACGCCACTAGTATATTGAATTTATTTTAATTTCAGGCGAAGAGTATGATCCATCCCGTCCAACTGAAAGTGTAAGTATATTGAATGATCCGGCAACTTTTTATTGTTTTTTGCCGACGAAATGTTGTGCTAGTTTAGTATATGTTATATATTTATTTATATATATATATATAGTTATATATATGTGCTAGTTCATATTATATAATTCACGCATTTTATAAAAGATCATTTTTTAAATTATTTCTTTATTTTTATTACGAACTAAATTATTTTGAACGTGGCTAAATGTGAAGTAAGAGGTGGTAAACTAAATATATTTTAGTGTCTGTTGTATAATAATTAAATATTTATTTTGTGGATTTTATCATTTACTTTTTTTTGGTTAAGGTAACTAATTTACTTTGCCTGTAATGTTGAGTAAATAATATCCGTTGTATTATTAAAAAGGATTCTACTATAAAATATATGCATTATACAAATAATATCAAAGGTAGATGAATTATTTCAGAATTTTGATCATCATTTGACAAGCAAGCGAGAACAAGTTAACATGGATGCTAAAATGCGTTTCGCTTCTCCAAACAATAGACCTAAAGCCAAGTAAGCCAAAATTGTTTAGAATTACGCTATTTCTGTAATAATTTAGTGTAATAACTAGTTTCTCTTCTCCTAACAATAGACCTAAAGCCAAGTAAGCCAAAATTGTTTAGAATTACGCTATTTCTGTATTACTGGTTTTTATTGTTTGTTGTTAGATTACATTATTATTTCTTGAAATTACGTATTTGTCTATAGTTGTTACCAGCGAGTTTCATATATTGTTGTTTTATTTGTTTGTTATGCTGTACAGTTATGTCGGTTTAATATTAGGTCTACTTCTTCATTCTTGCAACTCTAGGGTTGTCGGATTAATTCATTTTTATCTGTAAATTACCGAGTATAATAGACAACCCACATAATCTTCAATACTCGCGAATTTAAAAAAACTTTAGAGTACTTATGAATACTCAAAATTATTGTACATTTACAAAAATGTATTTAGATATTAGTTTTTATAGAACCAACAAATAATTTTTTCGCTTTGAAAATTTTTCATTTATTTTTAGTCCGTGTGGATACGTATGCATTTTATCTTATTATATGTTTTGGGTTTTTATATTAATTAATTGTGCAGTAGTTAGTATGAAACTTGGAACAAGTTGGAACACTAAATAGACTATGCAAACACACTTGCACCACAAGTTACATTTACACTTGTTTACTAGCTTAAAAAGTTGCTGTACAAATTTCTAATATTATTTGTTTTATGGTTAGTGAATAATAGTAGTATATGAAGGGTCGATTCTGGCTCAATATTTGGCCCTTGACCCGTAAAAGGGGGGTCAAAAGGTCAAGTGTTGAGCCAGAATCGACCCTTCTTATACCACTAATAATTAAAAACATTTTAATAAAAATTCCTTATATTTTTTTAATTAATATACGAGTCGAGTTTAGTTTGCTGGGTTTATATTTACTAAATTACAAAAATTTATTAATGTAAATCGACGTCCATCTCGCCAACCGTCGTATGTTATTTTTCATAATTTTTTTAAAATTAAAAAAACACTTAATTAGGATATCGAAAATGTTCGTTTATTTATTTGTATACATAAGAATTTACACTATTCTCATACCGTTTCCTTTCAGTAGAGAGTATTGCAAGATGTGTGCCAAGTGGTTTATGGGAACCTTTCAGTTGCATAAAGTATCGAAGCAGCATCAAAATGCGGTAGATCGGCAGCAGACGAAAAGGGTACGTCATGCGAAATTTATAGTAACTAGTATTATTTAATGGATGCCACAGTCGAATGGTCGCCCTGAATGTCCGGGTTTAAGTTTTATACATTATAATATAAATGCATCATGTTTTTCTAACAGTCAAACAATCCCTGTCGAAAATGTTTGTCGCCTTAGCTTGCTGTAGTTTTCCTAAAGGAGGTATTTTATTGTTTGTTGCAGCCTCCCATCCGACCCATTCCTCCTCCCAAGCCAGTCACTCCAGCACCAAAAAAAGAATCCGTTACCGTTATCGATCCTGATAAGGCTGAAAAACCCGAAGATATTGTTATCCCAGAGTACGATGCAGAGAAGATTTATGGTAAGTTTTTTATTCGTTTTTTTATTACGTGCTTTTTAAACTGTTATTTTAAACTTTCTAATGTTTTCAATGAGAGTTAGATAAAAAAAATTAAATTGTTTACATTTTTATTATTATTAATTTCTAATTTATTTTTTACATTTTGTATCTTCATATTTATAACTTCTCCGTATTTGTAGTTATGTCATTACGTTAAAATATCATACATTAATTTAAACGTTACGATAATACGTTTTATGGTGATAAATTCAAATTGAGTGATATTAACGACTTAAAATTCCCGGACAATTTAGATATAATTAATATAAATCTACAATTTAAAAAAAAAACACTAAAAAATCTTAACTGTATTTTAGGTGAAATTGATACTACATTACGTGGTGTGACCGAGGATATAATTAAATATAAATCAAAAGAAAGGTTAAGTAACTATATAACAAAGAAAACCAACAAAAAAGATAGACAAAAGGCAAAGGAGAGGAAATTTCATAACTGGAAAAAACAAGCGTATAACTTCCTAGAAAAAACTCAATAAAACCAGCCAAAAAGTGAAGGAATAATGCAGGAACTCCACCAAGTTATACTTGTAATTATAACACAGGCCTAGGAAATGAGAGGATGTTAAGTCATGCCTGTAGTGGTTATATGTTAACTAAAGCCATTTTCCAGTACACAAAACAAAAACGGACCGAAAGTAGAAAATTAATAAGGTCCCTCATCGATTTGTTTAGGACCCTCAGCGGTGTGTTTAACCGGTTTGATAGAGCGCTACCGTCACACTTCCCTTATTCAATAACTACTGATCAGGATGATACGCTAGTTTAGAAAATAATTAAATTTTAAAAATAAGGCTATCGTTACATTTATACCAATCAATACAACATAATGATCACTTGAAATGGATGAACCACTGTTGCAATTAACAACAAAAAAAGAGAAAAAATGAATATTTATAAAACTTTGGGATAGTAAGATGGAATGTCCAGTTTTACAGATTCTACCATACCTAGTAACAACAAATCTGTTAATAATAAATTGGCTAGAATATTAAGATGCTGGTGAATAATTCATATTATGGAATGATAAGTATTAATATTACAGGATGGGCAGAGTTTATTTAAAGAAGTATCTGATGGTCAAATGATAGAGTGTTGTATATTGAAAGAATTAAGAGATATGAATAAGGTACAAAGCAGTTGGAAGTATTATGACAAGATTTACAGGCAAAGGATGTTTTTTACATTCCAGAAAATGTTGACTTGATAGATGGTATGATGTCATCATCATTCTCTTGCAAGCCGCAAAGAGAAATAAAAAGCTTCATTAACATCCTGTTGCTCGTAGTTGTTAAAAAGAGGAACTAGATTGGCCAAGTAGTTTATAAGTTATTTGGAAAACTCCATTATTTTGTCAAAAATAACTTAATTATATAAATAATTGACATAATTGTAAATATTTGAATTAAACTACCTAGATAACAGGAGTTACCAAGATTAGTGAAATCTTATTGCAGGAAAAAATAAGTTTTTGACTATAATGTTATAATCAAAACCGCGTTTAATTAATTTATTCTAAAATATAATAAATCTGATCATTCGCTTCTAACTATGGAAATGGACAAAGGAATACATTTCGAAATAGTTCAATCAAAATAATGTTTTATGTGGAATAAATTGCATAAAGGCTGCAAATATTTATTTATTTTTGTTGATAAATGACTGCAAATGGTTTTTTTAACGGTTGTCAAAATAAATCCATTAAAAATTTTGTGCGAAAAAGTTCAAGTTTTTTGTAGCCTTTACGTCCGCTAATAGACTAGTTAAAATAGTATATTTTGACAGATTACATCTGATATAGTTGATTTTATTTAATGTATTTAATTATTGAGTGTAATAATTGATCCCTTCTTTCCTAGAAACACCGATAACACATCATACTACAATTCTGGAATTATATCATCCATTTTATTAGCATGACATTGTCTAACTGAATATTCATATTATAATATATTTACATTAATGTTTTAATATTTAATGTGAAACATTTTGGATAAAATTAGACCAATTTCTATCGGAGAAACGCAAAAGCGTCTGAAACACAGTAAACTTTCTCTGTATTAATTATATAATGTTGTTTAGTTAACATTCGGTAAGAATGTTGTATTGTATTAGTATAAAACAATAAATGGATTTCGTCATAGTTTATATACAATTTCTTACAACGAACAATGAAAATAAGAAGATTATTAATATATATATATATGTATATGTGTGATTATTAGAATTTTACGGAATTTCTGTCATATTTAGTCTTCCTAATAAAATAGTAATGTTTGTATGAAATAAATTATTTCATACAAATATAGAAATATTTCATACAAATTCTAAAAGTATTCACACAAAGGACATACTATTATTATACGTTTTATATAGAGTGTCTTCAATTATATGCCATGACTTTGAATCAATTTAATTTTCGTGGATATTCTGCATTAGTTTTTGTTTTTATACCTTTTATAATATAACTAATCAAAGATTGTGTAGGGATAAATATGGTATTTTTGACAAGGTACGTTTTGACCTAATACCGAAATAGATGTGTGTTTTTGTTTTTTCCTCATTTAGTAATGTCTGGAATTTCATCACTAAAAATGAGCGAGCACCCTCCTACTAGAGGGTACCCAGCTGTTAGGGTATTTCACAAGTGTGTAAAATGTCAGGGTATACAAGGTTTTTTATTAAAATGTCAGGGTAGATTTTGAAATTAACGTGTTTTTTTTAATATGGTTATTTTGTTAGTATTGGGTATGTTGTATCATATACATTAAAAAAACGTACATCTCTATTGTATATGTTGATGGTCCATGGCTACAGGGTTGTTAATCGTCCCGTTATCACTGGGACGTCCTGCTTGTACCGTTTTGGCGCATCTGATATCAAATTTCAATTATCAATATTTGGAGTCTGAAGGGGTTGGGAGTAACAAGAAATAAAGAGAAGACAGCGGAGATGAAGAGGGACCAACTGAAGAAGTTAGCTGAGGTGATCAAGGAGAGAGAGAATAAAAATAAGAGATTGTTGGATGAAATGGCGCAGGAAACAAGAGAAATTGTTGTATTGATGGCAAAAGTTGCCAAACATTAACTGTGTATTATTATCACATAACTTCTAACAATACATAGTTCAGTGCGATCTATCTATTTCCTATGATGTAAAGTAATGCATATATGTTTGTTTTTATAAATAATATATTTGTGTTGATGTTTCTAGTCTTATTTTCTAATACTAGGGATTTGTTGATGTCAGGGTAATGTCAGGGTGATACTTGTGTCAGGGGCACTGGGAACCCTGTATTTATAAAGATACTATTGTAATAATAACTCAATATTTTTGTTATTCAGGTAAAGAATATGTGATTCCAGTGTCTGGCTTTTTTTGTCAGCTGTGTCACAAGTTCTACAATGTGGAAGCACTGGCTTACGACAACCACTGCAAGTCGCAAATCCATTACGATAAAGTCGTAGTAAGTCCAAATATGCAAGAAATTATTTAAGTGAAAGCAATATTATGTAATGTCCTTTCTATTAATCCCCTTAGTGCTTAAAATAGAAATTACCTCAATATAATCATGTCCCTGTCTTTTTAAACCTGCTTTATTTATGCACTTTTATTTTAAATAAATTCAAAAATCCACAATATTTGTTATTAGTTTTGTGAAAATTCTTTAAGTTAAATGTGTTGAGCTATGCTATATTGTTTTTATATAAAATCACATATTTAACTTTATTTCCGCTTGTTTTATTATATTACAACATACTGAAAAAGAGTTCATTGTCAGCAATGCTGGCCAACACAAAGAACTAGTGAAACATGCAGAGTCAAAAAGGTAAAACATTTAGATCACACGCGTTAGAGCCAGTCTCCTGATGTGACGCATACTTGACTGAAGTTTGGTTTCTTGGCAATCTGTGTCTGCAAAAATGCTAGTCTTGAAAGTAGATCGATGACCTTGTTCACGACGTTGGTAAGCTATCTTTCTCCAGAGAAGTACCTTATGTAAAGGTTCGGGGCAGTAGTTCTCCGAGCGAACTATGTGACCCACAAGACAAGGTCTGTTTTATGGAGTACTGCACTAGGTAAACGGACTTGTGCCTGCTGATAGGTGGTTTCCTGTGCTTCGTGGGCGCTGTCAATTTCCTTCTGAAAGGTTTCTGTCAAAGTCCATGTATCGGCGTTGTAAAAGAAATCAGATTCTACTACTGATGTGAAGAGAAGTGCTCGTAGTGACTTTGATATGGATGTGGAGCGAAGTTGCCTAGCGGCTAAGCGAGACCGCGATGACGGATAATTTTTTTTACAATTGTCATCACTTAACTTCAGTCTTACTGGTATTGACGCTATTTCTGTCAGCTTTGTAAATAAACGCTGGGCTGTCTCTACAGACGAAGTTACCAGGGCGACATCATCAGCGTATCCCAGTAGAGACAGTCTTACCTCGGGACTGCGTGATCCTACTCATCCTGTAATTATAAAACCATCTTAATCTTTTGAGATAGCTGTTCTTATGTTACAATAAAGGACTTTAGATTAATAAATAATTAAATAAACTTGAGCTAAATTTTAAAGCGTTTCAATATTAGTACAACTTAAATTAAGTTAAATATGGAAATAAAATTAAATAAAGTATACTTAAATTAATGTATCACTAAATGTTCACGTGGCTTAAAGCAATTATACCGTCTTTAGCAATATTTGTAAAAAAAATTATATGTGATTATTTATAAACTGTTTGTAAAATATACTTTGTATGTGAAATATACCGTTTGTATGTGAAATATACCGTTTGTATATATACTTTGTATGTGAAATATACCGTTTGTATATATACTTTGTATGTGAAATATGCCGTTTACTTTTGACTAAGTACTATTTCCGCTAATATTTGTAGTAATTAAATGTAAACATGATAAATATGGTGTAGGTATAGCCGTATCTACATTTTTCTATAACATACTATTATAATGGAGTGTATATTATGTACGATTTAAATCTAAAAATTCATTATAAATTTTTATAAATTCTGAAACCAAATAAAGCTCCCATATTTTGAAAAATGTTTATCTCTGCACTGCAATACTTGAATTTGTTTAATTTATTAGCTATTACATTAATTATTTATAAACAATTACAGAATGTGCTGGAAGAGAAGAGGCGTGCTCTCTCCGAAAGTCTCTCTCTAACACTATCTGCTGAAGCTGAAGAGCAGGAGGAGGAAGAGCTGCAGTCCGAAGCGACCGACAAGACGAATGGCAATAAGAAGGTCGCTTCTACTGTGGTGAGGGGGTCAAGTAATGGCCACTATGAACGAGTAAATACAGCAGGGTTTCTTTCAATCTTTTGAACGCAATCGATATAATTAATATTCAACTAAATTTACTGATTAAAATTTCTATATAAATGTGTGTTTATTTTATTAGTTATTTTTAACATTTCGATTATTTGTTGCTGTCAATTTAAAGTAACTTTAAAACATTAAAATCAAATTTTTAACGAAATTTTTCAATAGAACGGTAGAAAAGAAAAATTTGATTTATTGCTTTTTATTTATTTGTAATTAATATTAATTTACAGTAAGATTAAGAAGAAGCGTTACTAGTCCTCCCAAACATGTTTTAACATTATTCCATGATTGATATACTACTTTTATTTAAAGCTTCATTATTTCAAAAATTATTCTTAAATGTAAATTTGTCTTACTATGTGGAGTTTGTATCACTGTCTTCTGACGATCGTGAATCAGTCTTATGTTTCCTTGTAACGAACCCTTGAAACTAACATTTATTACACATTGTACTCAGATTGTTATTCCCAAATCAGAATCTGATTTGCTCAATCGGTCGATGTGTATAAGCATAACATTTTCAAGCATCAACTTCTCATTCTTCTCCAGGGCGTCTCTGCGTCTGACCACGCTCACTCGCAAGAAACCACCATGAATTCCCAGTCGAAGCCAGCAAGTGGGGGGACTATTGCCACTCCTCCCCCACGTCCCATTATTAGAAGAGGGGTTGGCCGAGGTCGTGTAGCACACCCTGTCGTAAGAGGGGTTCGTGTTGTACGGAGATGATGAGAAGCGGACGGGACTACTGTCTGTTTTGGGTTTGAGTCAGTATTGCGAGAATTTACTCTGTCACTCATCGGTTACTCTTCCATCATAGATGCATCTCTCGTGGATTTTCATAATTCAGTTAATGGCATTTTCATTAGATTACTTCCTTTATCTGTAAGATAATTTTGTATTGCAATTTGGACAAGTCAAATTCCTTCTTGACTGACCTGACATGTTCTAATAAATATTTTTAATGAAGATCAGAATAGTTCATTTATAGATGAGATAAGTCTGAGGAAGTTACCAATGAATATGAATTCAATTAAATTCTTCATATTTCATTATGTTGTTTGATACCAATAACATGTGAATAATTTAATGCGATATACCCTTACAATTAGAAACACGTATTTAAATTTAATATACTTTAATACCCTTAATCAAGTGATTATTGTAAAAGTTTATTGCATTGTATATTCCTTTAAAATTATACCCATTCATGTATTTAATCTCCTTCAATTTATCCTATGTTGTACAATCTTCGAATATTCATTCAAAGTCTTTAATTATCATGGTATAATTTGAAAATAGATATATCATTTAGTTTTTCAAATGTGTAGTTTTTGTTTTTTTTATTTCTAATTCTGGTTTTGTTTGTATCATTTTAATTTTTTATTGTCTGTGGTTAACCGTTACAATAGAACCTGTCCTTAATGCTGCACTGTTCTCCAATTTTATGACTGAATGCGAATATTTACGAATTCTATAACTAGGTGTATCCGTCTGAGACTGCTGCCTTGTATTGTAAGGTTATTTTGCATTTATGTAGATATCGACACCTCCTTTGTTAGATTTCTATAATTTATTCGTATATATAATGTATAAAAATATTGAAATATGTATTTCTGTGTTTTTATATCTTTTATTAAAAAGTATTTTTCTACAATCATGTATTTCTGTAATGTTTTCATAAACTTAACAATTTCTAATTTGCTGATGGCTGGTTTTATATCTTTTCGGCGTTGATGGCTATCATTTAAATACTTTTATACATTATTTTGAATTACGTTAAACGAATAGTTTTTTCATTATTTGTGATTCTAATATATTTTTGTAAAATCGTGAATGCTCCACTAGTGAAAATTATAACTTATCGTATAGATTAAGATTTTAAATCCAGTGTAGTCTTAAATTGTAGTCCGATACATATGCTGTAATGTTTACTTTTTAGAAAAGTTTGATATATGAGGAAACCATATGGTGTGTACACCCTGTATTATCAGGGTTTACTGACCGATAGAAATAATATATAAAACCTGCACACCGTTTATAACATTGCAGGAAACTTCCAGCAATGTTCCAGTAGATTAAATTAATCTTCTGTAAAGGTACTCAAATTAAGTATATTAATAGTATCAATTACACCGACTTTGTTTTTATATAATATTACTACATAGACTTATATTAATACAGTAATATGTATACTATAACTAGTGCTCATTAAATGCAATATTATTAGAAAATGATCTATTAATACGCTAGATCGCGTAGCTGGAAAAAGGATGACATTTCATGAGCCTTGTCAAAAACAGAGAGATAGGGTGAGTTTTTATTGCTCATAATTTAGAGATGGCCAATTTATAGCGCAAAAAACATCCCATTTTAACCATAATTCATTATATTAATACATGAAATAGATTGTCTTCGGTTAAATAAATCATACATATAACATCCTGGTTCCACCTGCCCGACAAAAACTAAATCACAAAAAGAAAAAACTACAGTCACATACTTATGCATAAAACCATAAATAATGTTTCTGAAACCATTTATTGCTACAACATTTAACGTATATTTCATTTTAATATATAATTCATACTATTATACACTTATATATAATATATGTGCAATTTGTTAGCAGGCCGGATTCAATGTATATCGTGAAATGTATTAACTTTCACGAATAATTAATATGTAACCTTACAATTTGTTATTGTTTATTTGATATAGAAATAACTTACCAATAATTTAATAGGAAATGATTACGTATGTATTTCACAAGTTAATTAAATTTGGTTGAGTATTTATTAATCAGTTGTAACAGAATAGGCGTATATATACGCATATATATATATAGCCCTCTAAAATTATTATTATGCTTTATAATTATTTTTTAAAAGTACGATAATTTTCTGACGTCCTGTCTTGTGAGTTATAATTTTACGTTCCACCGTAATTTAAAATAATTCTGCATCTTCCATTAATATGCAGTTCTTTTGTACTTTTTAAAGTTCTTCTGATTTCTATTCAAGAGTTATAATCTTTGGTAATTTGCTTTAATTAAGAGTTATATACGGCTATAGTGCATTATTTCAAACAAATATATTAAGTTAGTTTCGGTTTTACTAAATAGTGACGTGTCGCTAGGTGTTAATCACATTTTTCGTTTATACATCTTTTAATTGAATTTTTTATGATGAATTCCTTGCATATATTTATTACAATTAGTGTTTTATTAATTGTTATTCCAAACTGTTTCACTATACGATTTCATTTAACGCCAGGTAGCGGAAAAAAGTGTCTGCGTGAAGAAATTCATAAAGATGTCTTAGTTACGGGAGAATATGAAATAACTGAAGCACCAGGACAAACGGCAAATATAAAGGTATTTAAATCTATTTTACATTAATTCATTATAATTTTTAATTTGGTTTTTATTAAATACAGTGTAATATACTTAAACCACAGGCCACAAAACCACAGACCCCCCCCCACCAACAAATTCATGTGGCACCTAAAATCCCAAACTGATGCCAAAACACAAAATTGACAAAAAATGGATACTGCATAGCATACAGTACTCTACATTCAAATTGAAAATTTTTTTTTGCTGTACGTTGATGTAATACTATTACTAAATTAATACAACAATTTGAGTTCTGCTGTCTAAATCTAAAGACTAAGTATTAAATTAGGGGTCAAGGTAATAACCAAAGCCATCTAAACTAGAGTCAGCTGATGCTAAATGGGTAGGTGATTAGCTCTAATGATCAAAGAATGACATTTAAAAAAATTAATACAATAAATACCTTAATTTATAATTAAAATACCTTAATACCTCTCAAAAAACATCTTTATCAACATAAATATTCAATGCTTTCCCCTAAATCTAATGTTTGTACTTTATTATCCTCTCACTTTAAGCAAGCTGAACATTGTTTTGATGATCTACAAGTTCAGATTATAGATTATGTTTTACCTTCTGATTGTGATGATAAAGAGAGTATTAGACGTAAACTCCTTAATCTTGAAAATATCTGGATGCATACATTACTTTTCCTTATTATTCATTATTATTATTATTATTATTATTCATCCATTTGGTCTGAATCTGGATGTCCGGAACATTGGTCATATTAATAAATATGATTTTTCCTTATTAAATAATTAATATTAACTCTCCATTTTTTAATAATTCACTGCCTCGGTCAAAAAGATCTCATGGTACACATAAATCCAATAAATTAAGTCAATCTATTAATTTCAATGATGTTTTAATCAAACTTTTAAATATTATTTCAAATAATTAATTTCAAAATTTTTATCCTTTGATTTCAGGTATTTCTAAAAAAATTATTAATTCCCTTCGTGCTCATGTTCTCTTGCTAGAAGGAAACATTAATTCTATTTTTACTAAATGCATTTTAGCTTTTTCAGCTAAATATATTGTACCTAAGCAGAAACATCCCCTTATTAAATCAATTTTTATGAAAATTTTCTTTACTAATAAACTTATTGATTTAATAAATCTCCCAGC
>JAUZND010000852.1:0-13867 GCA_034780555.1 Coelogynopora nodosa | reverse complement strand
TTATGTTATTCACGTTTAAAAGCCTGAATAACACGTTTTAAAGAGTGAATAACGTTTTTGTCTCTCTCGGCTGCCATTTAATACGCAGTTTTTCACACGTTGGCTATCTCGAATATAAGAATTTAGAAAAGTAGTCTCGTGGTTTGAAAGCAGAGCCCTCCAAATTTGAGCGGATCCAAAATAAACATGTTTAGTGATTTGAAATATTTCTGGAAATTTCGAATTATGGAATTACACTTGATGTTCATTTGATACGATTGCTCAAAATGAATAGTGAATTATTGGACAATATCGAAATGTAAAAACTATAAAAAAGAGACAAAAGACCTATTGTTCTTATGTATTTTTTTATGGAGTATCGTTTACTTATATGATATTGAATCAGCGAATGGAAAATACGAACATATTACGAAAATTCTAATATCTAATAAATATAGTTCTAAAAGACATTATATCTAACCGGAATAAGTAAACGATGCAGTGAATTGGCAAAACATGTTTATAACGTGGTTTAATGTTATACATGTGTTCCTCTCCATAATTTATGAGTTTTTGTAAAAAATGTTCACTGACTATAATCTCTAGGATAAATTGAATTTTCAAATTATAATATTTTTTTTGTTTTGTATTTCTTCAAATATAAAAAGAGTTGTTAAATATTTTTTGATTGAAAAAGAATCATTTGAAAAGTGGAACGCGCTCTTAATAAAATTTTATTTATTCCTCATACGGCAATTATGTTTTTCTTATAGTATATATGCACACATATAAATTAAAAACACGAACAAATTAAGTGACTTTAAAAAATATGACGTAATTGACGTTTAATCAGTTACCAATTATTACATATTTGTTGTTATATCGCGTGACAAATAATTGCAATAAAACAAATACATGCGATTTCATTATATAGTCATTGAATATTTACAATTATCTAAATGTGTACAATTATATACATTGAATGTGTGCAATTATGTACATTGAATGTGTACACTTATGTACATTGAATGTGTGACATTATATACATTGATTGTGTACAATTATGTACATTGAATGTGTATATAATTATGTACATTGAATGAGTACACTTATGTACATTGAATGTGTGACATTATATACATTGAATGTGTACACTTATGTACATTAATTGTGTATATAATTATGTACATTGAATGTGTACATTTATGTACATTGATTGTGTACAATTCTGTACATTTAATGTGTATATAATTCTGTACATTGAATGTGTGACATTATATACATTGATTGTGTACAATTTTGTACATTGAATGTGTACACTTATGTACATTGAATGTGTACACTTATGTACATTGAATGTGTATATAATTATGTACATTGAATGTGTGCAATTTTGTACATTGAATGTGTATATAATTATGTACATTGAATGTGTATATAATTATGTACATTGAATGTGTACAATTCTGTACATTGAATGTGTACAATTCTGTACATTGAATGTGTACACTTATGTACATTGAATGTGTACATTTATGTACATTGAATGTGTACAATTCTGTACATTGAATGTGTACAATTATGTACATTGATTGTGTACAATTTTGTACATTGAATGTGTACAATTCTGTACATTGAATGTGTATATAATTATGTACATTGAATGTGTACAATTCTGTACATTGAATGAGTACACTTATGTACATTGAATGTGTACACTTATATACATTGAATGTGTACAATTATGTACATTGAATGTGTACCATTTTGTACATTGAATGTGTATATAATTATGTACATTGAATGTGTACCATTTTGTACATTGAATGTGTATATAATTATGTACATTGAATGTGTACAATTATGTACATTGAATGTGTACAATTATGTACATTGAATGTGTACAATTATGTACATTGAATGTGTACACTTATGTACATTTAACGTGTAATTGATGGAATTGGTAAAAACCTATTTGACTGTCACAATTCTTCCAAGCCCTTGTTTTGTAATTTCTTCCTAACTGTATCCCGCATTATTATACATAGTTCATCCCAGCTGTAGTTGAATCCATGGACCTGACACAAGGTGGAGTGGAGAACACTGACGCGGGATTACTGAACACAGTATAGGCAAAATCATTATTTTCATTGTTTGAATTTTAGTTGATTTTGTCAATCAACAATCAACAGTAAAATATTTTCCTGAGGTTATTTTAGATTACTTAGGGCATGGAATCTTTGGCTAAGGAGATTTTAAGATAACGAACATCAGAAGAGATTGCTAGCATTCAATCTAATCTGGTGATTGACGTGTACTGCCCAGTGAGATTGTAGATTTTTAGTGTTGTCATAAATAATGATTGCCCTGCCCTTTGACGCTTCCTACATACATCAAAATGATCCGTTAGTCTCTATTTTGTCTATTTTCACTTTTGTCAATTTTCAAGGGTACTGGGGCTGCTTCTATTTCTTTATATTTGGAATAGGGGCCTAGTGTGGATTGAACTCATAGCTAGAGCAAACATAATTGTTTTCATTTCATTTTTAAACTAGCTGTGGCTGAGAATGGTAAATGTTTATAAATTGTCTAAACTACTGATTGTTGACATGTCAGAAAATTTGAAATGTAATTTTATTAAATAATATGATTAGGTTAATTAATTCTCCGGTAACAGATTTTGTATTTTATTTAATTGTGCGTATTCTTATATTTCAATGAAACTTTCTAAAATCAATAAAATCTAAAACCATGCCAAATTATAGTGTATTAAATTGTAATTAAATAACAAATGTTGCACTATATTATTATTTTTGCATTTATTATAACAATATATGTATATATATATATATATATATCTATTCATATACTTATGATGGATTAATATAATACATTATTAATATTTTAAAAATATTATTAGTAATAATATCAATTATCATTATTTATATTTATTAATTATATTATTCATAATATACATGTACCTATATTTTATTAGCCTAATCTAATATAATCAATTATATGTAGCCTATCTGTATTGATAACTAAATCTTGATTTACAATGATATCAGTATTTACAATGTATGCATTATAGTTGTATATACATATAACTGTATATATGTACGAGTATTTTAATTTTAAAATTTGATTTAAAAATTTATAAAAATAACTCATTGTTTCCTCATTTTACTGAAATGGTTTCAGTAATATTTATTTAACTTTTACAAACTGTTCCATCACTTTGTCTATTAAATTACATTTATGAATCCATACTTACAATACATCCACCATATTATTTACTTTCAATATTTCAACATTAATACGCAATACAACATCAGCAAACATACTAAAATGCCTAAAAGTTAAAGTTAAAAGTTAAAGTTAAAGTTAAAACTAAAATGTTAAAGTTTTTTATAGACTGTCGAACAAAAGTATTTCTTTCTAATTTTCACACTTTTCTGTATGACACATATTTCTATATATGTTGTGCTATTAGGCAGTGAGACGATTACTTCTACTCTTTTTTTATTATTATAAAACTTTGCTTTAACAAATAACTCTGCAAGTAATCAATTAATTCATTTGACCAGACCAGACAGTCGAAATGACGACTCTAGACGCTATAAGGACGTATATACTGACAAGCCCAAGTAAGTGATTTGAACTACCCCGTGTATACTACCCAATGTGTGTGCGTCAGCTTCGGGTAGGCCCTAGATGGTTGGTTGATCTTTAGAGAACGTGTGGCTACTGTGCAAAGTACAAATGTGAACACGGCATAATGGATAGTGTGACTGGGGCGGGCAATTGCAATAGAAATTGTGCGTACATTTGTAAATTAGTAAATGACTTAAATTGTATCAAGAAATAGCCCTTCGCTATATTTGCGAATGTATTTTACAAACTTTTAATATATTGTTTTAACAAGATATTGCGAATATTATTTAAAACGAATAATTTGTAAATATAGAAAGTTATTACTTAATTTGTATGCGTTAAATAAATTAAACATAAAATCTTACAAACTCTTACTAAATTTTTATTTTTTTTAGAATTACAGTGCACTAACATTATGAAATATAAATATATTTGTTAGTTATACATTTTGTAATGATCTCATTTACGTAGCAACAATATCAAAATATACATATATATGTTTTATTAATTATTCAATTAGCAGCTAAAATCTAATAAAAAAACACAATAACCATTATCAGTGTACATGATTGGACAAATTTATCAATCGAATTTTTTTTCTGTCGATAGTAGTTTTGGTGGTGGGCGAGATTTAGTTAACAGTTCATTATTATCGTTTTATTAAATGTAATCATAAAATAGATACTTAAATATATAGTGAGGATAGATAGGCCATCTGTGTTCACCGCCCATAAAACGAATTCTGTATTCATGTAGATTAAAATCAATAGTTTAAATAGAGCGAACTAGATTATTTAGATATAATTTAATCGATAATTTTAATATAGAAAAAAATATATAATTTAAATAGAGCATTTAATCGATTGTTTAAACATTATTGCTATTTAATTTATAATTTCAATAAACAATAATTTACAGTTAATATGGTGCAAATTCGAATATTAAAATAGAGCAAAATAAATCATTTAAATAAGGCAAAGTAAATCATTTAAATAGAGAGAAATAAATGTTATAAATTGTTCAAAATCGAGTATATATATATATATATATATATATATATATATATATATATATATATGGATATATTATTCAGACGTGTAGACAGGACAACATACGATTTACTAAAAATATTTCAATAAAATAATTATTTAATAATTTATAAATTTTTCAATCAAACTACATTTTATTTATATAATATGTACTTAGATAACATTTAGTTGGTATAAACACTGTTTACTATTTATATAGCGTAGGCTTCCAGTTTGCAAATTTATGTAAAACAGTTAACAATATTTATAATATATATTATGTTGTATTATTTTATAGATAAGTTTGATGTTTTCAAACAAATAGTACAATAATTATGACTAAATATATTTGTATGACTAAAACCAGTGCTTAATATCACTCATTTTTAATATGGTAGGTTTTCCCTTCTAATATGTATCTTTTTTTTATTATTATTGTATTCTATATTTAACCCTAATAAATGTAAGTAAATGATGTTATTGATTATAAAAAAGTGTATGATCTATTTTGTTTTTCAAAATATTAGTTAAAACGTCACAAATGGCTTATCTGTTCTAATTTTTTATAAAAATATGTAAATTTGATAAGTATTTAATTGATTATTATTATTTAAGCCGGCTACATATATTATTACATATGGCTGATCTTTATATTTCCCTTTGTGAAGTATTTATACTCAAATCACATTAATTATTTTAATATTCTAAAAACGTTAGTGATTGTGTTTGTTACATTTAGCTTATGACGTAGCCTGAATAGAACAACACCAACATTTGCGGTACTAATTTGTTTTATATTCATATTTTGTATATATAACATATTAATAAAACATCTGGAAATATATATATATTATACTTAAACGTCAATAATCAGCTATAGGTGAACAATTTACCAGTACGATGCATAATTAGACATAAATATTATGTACTATAGATATTTGTTAGGTTAAATTTATCAGTTGTATTTGTCTGCATCAATTTGTTTGTGTTTTTCACAGTTGAAGTGAAGTGAACTATTTTGTCTTTAGTTTGTTTGTCTTTATCATTATAAACTTAGCTATAGAAGTAAACTGCACACTACCCAACGGCCACACATCCAAACCAGTAATGAATTGTAGAGCACGAATGTAGTTCAATTCAAACTACGTCAACATGCTATGTTGAAGTTTTTCTATACCCGCAATGCAATAATGTAATAATATGTCATCTCAAATCAAAAAAACATTTATTTCTACATACTTTGACGAACTATAATGTATTAAAATATGTGTAGCAAGTAGTATGGAACATCTCTTTCTGCATCACCCCCCCCCCCAAGGTCCCGGGGGGGGGTGAGGCAGAAAGAGAACATCTCTTTCTGCATCATCCCCTCCCCCCAAGGTCACGGGGGGGGGTGATGCAGAAAGAGATGTTCCATACTACTGTAGCAGATACAAACTTTGTATAGACTCCATGAGTACTTTTTTGTGAACATTATGTATGAAATGTTTGAGTTACTCTTGACAATTACTAGTAACCAATGTATTTATCAAAATTGAGTTCCGTGTAGATCCGAATGCGAAACATAATTTTTCTGAATCAAATAATCATGTTTTCAACGCCAAAGACAATTCTGTTAATCATTGCGATGGTCGGTTTAACTAAATTTAATATTTTAGTTCTTATTGAGTTGATCAATTTTTGTTTACAAACATAGCCTACACATATATATATATATATAAGCATATCATTTATGACAAATGCAGAAGTTGCATACATTTTCCTTTTTCAGCCTTCTTCAAAATGAATTATAAAAATATGACATTGACGCGTGTACCGTATATTCATCGGCTTTTTTTAGCAACTGTGTTTAATGTGTATACTATTGTATAATTAAATTTAGCTTATTACATAATTACGTTTAACGAAACGTATAGAGTAAGTCTTACAAATAAGCACTGGACAAAGTTGTGATCACTCTTGATCCATATTGATGATAGTAGTGTATGTACATTCATTCACTGTATATACAGCCCTATCCAAAACCATCTGTTAAATCAATTTAATAATATTTTTGTACAATATACAAATTAGTATATTTATACAGAAAAATGTTGATAAATTGGGCTAACCGTATAAAATAGACTACTTTATAATTAGAGATACTGTGTAAATTTGTGAAAATGATAAAAAAAACCATGACATATTAATAATACGTTTTTTTAAAAATATTTATATATAGCTATACTAATACTGTATTATATTGCATCTATTTTTACAAAATATATTTTCGTGACACCCTAATGTAAGCATTGGCATATTTATTGTGTGTACATAAACTCTAATATCCTAGCATATCGAAGCTTAGAAAAATTCAGCCATTGTTAGTTGGTTGGCGCTGAGACATTGAATCGCAGGAGTGTATTCGGGCAATGGTTGCATTAATATTATGTTACAATGGTAAAATAAGAATCAAGATATTTAGATACTGCAAATAAATTATATAGCGGAATAGGATATACTTCGATTAATTTTAGAAGGCTTTAAAAAAGACTACATATTTTTGTTATATGTAAAGCACACTTACTCTTAATGTTAACGTTGAATATACATATAGTGTTTAAAGCAATCGTCTTTTATGTTCTCCGAATCGGTTTGCCATATATAAACTATCATTTTAGTTTAGAGGAACTGTGTACACTGTAACAAACAAGGAACTAGATTTGATACATTATATACAATCAAAAACATTGATTATTTTGTAAATATTTTTGATTAATTAAAGAAAAAGGAGAATAAGCTTAAATGGTCTTTCCTTATCTACAAAAACGATGGTGTAATAAGACTTAAATTTGGTTTCTATAAAGTTACACCAAATATATTGGCTGTTATAAAGTCCTTTAATATACTTTGACATCTTTTTTATAGTTAGCAACATATTCAACATGCACAAAAATACCTATCTATATGCTATCTATTTGGGAATGGGATGGCCGAGTGGTTAAGACGCTGGTTTGCGGATGCCAAGTGTGTTGTCTCGGAGCAGGTTCGAGCCCGCCCTTGGACTCTCCTGTTCCTGGCTAGCAGCTGTGCTAGTCGATAGTTAGCGACCCTTAATGGGTTCGTTTGGTATGGAAAAAACTGTGAGAAAATGATATGAAAAATGTGAGTCACCGTAACTCTTTAAGAGTCATTGGTGAAGTGGGCGCGCTTCATAAACTACTCACTGCTCCAGAATCAGGGCCCTTGGCCGACTTTAATGTTACTTGAATTGTCGTTAAATAAATATTATTATTATTATGACACATACAACATACAACATATCGGGCATACACCATAGGTTTACTGCTCTCTAATGAAGCGTGTTGATGTTTATTAGTCTCATGGTCTCAAGCGAAGCTTTGTAGATGCCGTATACCTGAATAACGAACTTTCACTGGCTCTTAGCAACTCGACTAGTTAATGACAGCAGAATGGTTCGAAATAGTGAGATTCAAACCTGCGTCCTTCAAAGTGTCTCCTAGCTGAATAATGCTGGTAAATCTTATTCAACATTAACACCTGTATCATAGATAAGTAGGTTCCAATTAATATTTAACATTGATTTGTCACTGTTTTCGATTTCCTATACACTTCCCTTAATTAGAATACTTTTTCCAAAATAAAGTAATCCTTTAAAAAATACCTATTCATAGAATTGTAATTGTAATTGCAATTTAAATTATTTTATTTATAGTAATAAAAATAACCAAACCTCAGGCTGGTTAATTCACGCAAATTTGACTCTCAGATAATATGTACATCAATATATCGATATACGAAATCCACTCAATAATTCATATAAACCCATAAACCCTCAACTGTATACAGGAACATAACACATAACTCTAATGAGATTAGGGGAGACGTTCCCCTCAAGGTGTTTAATTTTGCGACTCGACTTGTCAACGAAACAATTATGAACATAGCTGAGACATCCGCAGAGTCGGTCAAATTAGTTCAAAGCCGGATTAACAGCTGACAATAGATCGGAAGTCGCCTCTGAAGTCTGTCAGATGGTCTTCCTCTACACTGTACGTGAAGAACACTCGCGTATGCATTTAGCTACCAATTACAAACGCGCCTTCCCTAATACAATTTCACGTATGAATTGGATGCTTCAGAGTCTGCCTCTCTTTCTGAGATATTATGTGAGAAATACACGACTGGCTGTGTAATTTGAGTTATGATATTATAGAAAAGTTCTAGGTAGGTGTGGGTGCAGTGCTTGCCGTTTTACAGCGCTGATTATATAATTAAGCCGACCGTTTATTTATCAACATAATCAATGTATAGGTGTACTGATGAGATGGGAAATGTAGAAAAGCACTGAGTACATCTGCTTGACAATATCGGAGAACTCTCTAAATTTCATGAAAAAAGCTGACGACCACCTTAAAATTAAAAAGAAAACACAGTCTAACAGATTCATAATTCATACGGGGTAATCCATATTTTAATATTAAAAGTTTCTATTACGTCATATGCTCGTTCTAAATTATGTTTTTGCTATTATTGCAGGTAATTCAACTTTGATCACATACATTATATAGATATCTCTCAATATACTATGTATCCAATTTTCTACTATACATGTTTTCCTTTTAAATGTACATAACATGTTAATTAAATAAAAGTATTTCAATGTTATTTTGTATCCTACATAGGTATATATACAAAATATAAAAACAACTCATAACATTATACATATACTCGTATGCATATACTGCGTATACATCATTCATTTTATAATATTTGCCACCACCTCAAAGCATACAGAAACACGACAATGTAAAATAATAGAAAGGCGACACCATCCGAACAATATAATTACCAAAAAACTGTTTTTATTATATGTTATACGGTTCTTTTCTTTCTAATTTTCTCCATTAATGTATTCGTTTCGACTGTAATATTCTTATTCGGCAAAAGCTGTTATTACATATTATGTTAAGTAGAACAGTACGTATGTACCCAATCAGTGTGTGCATAACGCAGTATGTGTACCTTCAGAAGACATGAAGTCGTACAAATGTAGTCGTATAAAATAGTCGTGTAGTGAATTGTGTTGGGATTCATTCAATAAACGTGTGATTGAGACTTTATTAATTATTATATGGTGTTATTATATAAAATGGAACAGTGTGGAGTATAGTAAAGTATTATTCTAGCATACACATGTATAGATATTTTATAATCCTAAATAAGTAAAAAGTAATCATTTTTAAAATCATATAAAGAAAATCCTTAGCTTGTGTTACATACTAAACGATATTTCAACTACTCAAATATATGTTTTATAAATACAAACTATAAATATCGCAATCGATCCAAAATATAGAATGCTATTCGATTAGGGCCCCCTACAAAAAAAGGGGCCTATATTCGATTAATAAATTGTGCCAAATTCTAATATCAAGATATTTTAAATAATTCGATATTTTGGGTCGCATTTGATGTTTATTTTGGGGCCCATTCGATTTGTAAAAATAAATAAATTATATATTACATGAATTCTATTAATTGGATAATCTAATTAATTGGATAATTAGATTTTTCCAGAAGCGAAAATGACATACAATTACTAATTATATTAGCATTGATTAGCATTATACAGCTATATAGTAAATAAAAGTATTTATTACAGATTTTGATTGTACGAAAAATTGTACAAAATAAATTAAATCATATTTGACATTAAATTCGCTTTTGACATCTTATAAGCTTATTAAGTTTTGCTTACATCTCATAAATTCGTTTTTTGTTATGGTGACATATGTAGATGACTAAAGTAGATTTATCAAGACGCCGTTGAGGGTCCTAAGAGGGTCCGTTGAGGGTCCGTTGAGGGTCCTAAGAGGGTCCTAAGAGGGTCCTAAGAGGGTCCTAAGAGGGTCCGTTGAGGGTCCGTTGAGGGTCCGTTGAGGGTCCGTTGAGGGTCCGTTGAGGGTCCGTTGAGGGTCCTAAGCCCCAAGACTATATAAAGACAAATATGACTTAATTTTCTCTTATTATTTGGTCCCCCCATTAGCTGTCATTTCAACTTATTTTGTTGACTCTGCCATTTAGCATGTTCCACATGCATGACTTAGAATTAAACCATTTTCTAGGCCTGTACATTGTGTACAAGGAAATTGGTTGTGTTTTTATTGTTTTAGTCTGGTTTAATAGATGTTTATTTGGCACAGATTTTTGCAGGAATCAGAAAATATCAAAATATTTGCCTTACAGGAATACAATATGTATGTAGTGTACATATACTAAATCTAGTTTTAAAATATTATAAAAAGGAGTCATTATAATTAAACATTTAAAACTATATAATCAATTAATTTATTAACACTATGACTACTCCAGCTTAAGATATTTGTAATACCTAGAAATTATTTGTACCATCTTATATATATTATCAGTAATATTTTGCAATATCAATAATTTAACACAACATTTTTAAATGTATCTTATGTGTGTACTCGTATGTAATACTATTTAGTTAATGTAGCTGTCTTTGCCAGGTAGTATAGTTGGACAATGTGCCGCCCCTAATCGCGACTAAACTGTCCCGAGTATTATTAAGGTTATGAGATATTTCTTCTATAATGGATAACTGCAGGAAATGGATTAATTGTATTCCTTTCAATTTAAAATCTGAGCTTATCCCCTTCTATACAGACGAAGATGAAAAGGCAAAAACATAGTTTCCCACCTTATACCTTTTTGTTGTTGTTGTCCTACTCGGGCTGATGTTGTAATTTGCATACAAAAACCGGGGAACGGCGCTAGCGAAGTGCAGTTGAGGCGACTTATCGTATCCCTTTGCGCGATAAAGCTGGAATCGACATCAGTCACAGAGGAGCAGATTGTTGTCTTTGCTCTCTTCCGAGTCAGTTGACAATGGAGGGAGAATATATAGCCGATTCATTAACAACGAATCAAATGAATTAAGAAGTATTAGCTCATTTTAAAGTTCCCCTTCTTCTGCTTCTTCTTCTTTTTTCTTACCGCCGGCGTGTTGTTATAGAGTTTAATTCTGCAGGTTTTAGACGGGGGAGAAAATGGCTGTGGAAAATAAACAGATTTTTGTGGTTGTCGAGAGAACAGGTATATTTTTGTGTGAACCGTTTGGAGATTCAATAATTGTATGTTTTCCTTTGTATTGTATCGCAACAGTATACGTCAATAGTATAGTAGACAGGTAAGTAATGACTGGACATGGGGTTGATGATATATTATGCCTTGTTCCCTTTAACTAATGATTCAAGGTCGTAGCAAGCTACTTCAGAGGGTCTAGTAAAATAAAGTAGATAGCCACGCATGCGACCCTTTATTAGGTCCCTCGTGCCTCCATAACGTTTATTGCATAATAAAAATGTTTAACTGTTAATCGTGTATTTGAGTATAGTTTGAGGCCAAATCGATTAGTAAAACTATACATACATATATATATAAATGTATATTAAAATGTTTAATAGATGCGGACAACACGGAACGAAGACGAAAAATCTATAAATATCTACTCCTGGGATTTATGTACAATAAAAAGACATTTTCTGTAACAGCATCAAAAAGGTATTGCTAAAACATTTTAAATCTGAGAGCTCTCATTTTAGATAACACTGCCACCGTCGTGTCAGGAATATTTCCACACTGAATAATATAATAAATTGCTCAATATATAGACATGCATAATCTCAACTCGGGGAGTTTGTGCAAGGCAAGACAAATGGAGTTGGGATTTAAGCAGCCTATATAGGCCTATCTAAAGAGATAGACAGGTATACATATATATAACTATACCTAGATTTTTAAGTGAGTAATTTCTTACTTAATACTACAATGTATAAGACTTGTTAACATGTTGCCTGGAGGAGTGGTGTGAGTGGCAAAGGGTTGATATAATCAGTCAACAAGGTGCTCCTTTGGGATCCCATTTGTTTTACCTGTTTTAGGCAACATAATTAGAAAAGTTTATCGAAGCAGAACACATTACATGGTGGGGCAGACATTTTCCGGCTGCTTCTATGTATAATTATAGGGGAACATTTTCTCGATATTTCTCTTGAAAGTATTTGGTTAGAAGGTACGGGTTATACAGTATAGTATGCTGTTAAAATGTTCGCTGTATCGGTGTATAGATAGGCCTACTGTGTTTTACTCAAGAATGAGAGGTGTACAAATAAATGAGAACATTTTCATGGGTATTTATTACTGAAAATTGTAAAATATAGTAAGATACATATACAACATGATAAAACATAAAAAAATAAAACTCTATTTATGCATGTGACTTTGACTATCAATAACGTTGATACTCTAATTTATACACAATAATCTATTTAACTATTCTGTAAATACTTTCGAAACTCACATTATGGGATAGTTATATATTTACTTAGATTAAAAATCACACATATATATGTGTTGGTTGCATAGTAAATCAATATCTTCCATATTTTCATTTTTCGCATATGGCACGTGTTCTTATCATAACATATATTCAAAACAGCGTCAAAAAATAAACAACAAAAAACATATAGCATAAAAAACGAAATCCACGTAAATGTAAAACTAAGCATGTACAGCAGACTATGCCTTGAATAATGAGCTCTTCTGTCGAAGAGGATATATATTTATTAAATAAATATCTAACCTATCTAACTATACATATATATACGTATATAATATATTTTTTATGTATATATTGTATATTGTATATGGCAGTTTATGAATGTTTGTAGCATACTATAGCATACTTCATACACAGATATAACATACTATAACATCACTTTGAATACAAGAGCGGCAGATGCGAATATTATTATACAGATTTATTTACATAAATAATACCTTGGTACTTGGTACTTGGTACTTGGTATAGTACCTTGGTACTTTGTATAGTACCTTGGTACTTGGTACTTGGAATAGTACCTTGGTACTTGTAACTTGGTACTTGGTATAGTACATTGGTACTTGGTACTTGGTATAGTACATTGGTATTTGGTACTTGGTACTTGGTACTTGGTATAGTACCTTGGTACATGGTACTTGGTACTTGGTACTTGGTACTTGGTACTCGGTACTTGGTACTTGGTACTTGGTACTTGGTACTTGGTACTTGGTACTTGGTACTAGGTACTTGGTACTTGGTACTTTGTACTTGGTACTTGGTACTAGGTACTTGGTACTTG
>JAUZND010000851.1:0-13867 GCA_034780555.1 Coelogynopora nodosa | reverse complement strand
ATGCTCACTTTTAAATAATACAATCACTTGGCGTTGGAAGTCAGATAACTGAGGCATTTGCACAAAATAAAGTAATGAAATCTATTCATTTATGCATTCTTATTTTATACTGTACACCACTAACAATCGTATCAGCCAATCATAAAACAGTTAGTTTTGGAATTTTACGGATAAAACAGTTATAAGTTTTGGAATTACCAGATATCACAAACTGCGCATGCACACATTTGGAATTTCTGGTTTTTTACTGAACACCCTGTAGTAATAGTTACGCTGAATTTTGTAAAACAGTATTTAATGTGTTTAACAGTGTTTGAAAAGTTAGTAAATAAACTTATAGTCATAGTGTTAGTTAGTTAGTTATCACCAGGTTTTTGTATGGTACTGTAATCTGTATTAATATAATATTAATTATTCTTAACTTGAAAAATAATACTTAATAATTTGGTACAACAATGGTGAATAGTATACCTAATAAAATAGTTTTCCCTTAATGAACATAATATTGTTTATATATTTATTTATTAAAATACAATAAGATACAATTTATTTATACCTATATTAAACTTTCTGAAAAGTCTGTAATTTAGCAGTAAAATAATTTTTTAATTTAAATGTTTTTTAATACATAGATGTTTAGCATTGACAGGTGATTGTTTTATATATTATTTTTATTAACTAAATTAATAACAGTTATGAATAATATATAAGAATGAAATGCTAACAGTATGTATATTTCATTTAAAATAATTTACAAAAATTAATACTGAACGAAAAACTAATAAAAAGAGAAGATACTTTTCATACAATTAAGTCAGAACTCATATGCAAAATTTAATACACAACTTTTCACGGATAATACATCTGATAGATTCATAACTCATAACAGCAGAAATTATATATATAAATAAATATATTATCCTATAGTGTTTCAAGGCAAACAGCATTATTATTATATACAAACAATGAAATATTAGACAGTGTCCAGTATTTATATTATATACACATAATATTTTTGTTTCCATTTGAATATTACTAAAATGAAGTCTGAATTCATATTCCAAATTTTATACACAACTTTGCATGGATAGTATATTTTGATATATTTAAAACTCACAACAGTAGCAGGCAAATTACATGATTATATCCAAAGAAATATTTGTAGTTCATTGTCCAGTATTACACATATATACATACCTATCCACATCTATTGTTTCCATTCGAATGGCATATATAAAATATACGCACATCCAAATTATAATATATTATAGTTTATATTGTAGTCCGCGGCTTCTGCACATAAAAATCACGAGAACTTTAATTTAAGCGTATTCCATATACATTGGTATATATATCTCATTGATGTAGCAATTTTTAATAATGTAGAATTTAGTCACCGAGACTAAATTAGAAAATGCCCACCATTATATTTTTAATTTTTTTTAAATAAACGAAAAAATACCGTACATTTTTATGTGAAATTCATTCACAAACTAAACGAAAAACTAATATTTAAAAATTTGCGCGTCAGTTGCTAGACAAATGTAATCGTGGAATTCTTCAACAGCGGTATGTAGCGTATTGAAAAATTAACAAATAGATTGAAATATTCAAAAGACCTTGACCTACATAAAAACAAACGATTTGTTTTTTCTTACTGCTAAAAATATTAAAAAAGAGAACGTCGAAAAAACAAACGATGACATCACAAATTTAGTTTCACAATCGATGAGCCGTTTGTAAAAAAAGAAAAGGTGCAATGATACTTACTTCTTTTTACGAATCTTCTTTTAACAGCTAATAATTTTTAAATGAAGACGTTTATTTGGCTGGTATTTTGAATGTCCACGTTTTCGGTCACTATCTGACTTAGTCTACTTACTAAGCCATGTCGTCTGTATGAATTAACTTTTTTTAATATGTGTCTTGGCTTAGTCAGTAACTCAGTCAAGTAATTGACTTTATAAAGTCACCGTTATGAATACCACAATTTTATCGCGAGTTATAAGAGTTTTTAAAATTGCTAATTTTTTAAAATTATATAAACAGTAACTTACTGATAATTTTTTTAGCATTTGTTTCTTTTTTGAAATATAACATGCTTTGTACAAGTAAAACACGGACATTACTAAGTTAAAAATACTAATATTTACTATAAAATCCTATCATTCACTTCTATATTCCATTTCACAGAAAATAGTTTCACCCACTTTCTATTGAATTCATACCTGACCTGCCCTCCCCAAGGTTGACGAGAATGGGCCCAACTTCTTCTATGAGGTTGGCTACCGGGAGAAGGGGAACAAGGAATTTGACACTCGCGACTACAAAAAGCTTAGCTTCAATGAGCTGGAGGGGAACTTCTTTCAGGTCACCTTCGTGGTGGGCATGAAGAAGTCCTACTCCGCGTATCAAGCTAGAGTGCGCGCGGTGAATAAACAGGTGAGTTGTACGCTTGATCAAGCAGTGGGCGATGCAGTAGTTAAGTGGTCAGATTCCCCGTCAAAGTAGCCGAAGACCCCCCAGATACGAGGCCAGTGTCATGGGGTTCTCAAATTTCACGGGCACATAAAGTGGACCTGTGAAGTGGTTACATATTTTTTATTAGCATTCATTTTTTTTTTTTTTTCATTTTCTATTGATGTAATATGTTTTTATGTCGAAATCTTATTGATATTAACCCTAATTTTTTTATCGGAAATGTTTTTAACTCATTCCAAATCTTAAAAATAAAAAAATTACTTTTAAATAAACCATGTTTAATCTTTAAAGTTCGTCAATTTTCTTCAAAATTTTTCAAATTTCGTAATCCTTCTAACGGGTAATTTAGTGTTATACTGTGAAAATATGACACCTTGTTTCGTCGTGTGGCGCTTCCATTCTTCTTATATTTATATGATTTTCATGTAATATTAGGCAGAGTCATAATTCATAGCTTTGGTTAACCGTTATAATAGCTGGCCTAATCTTGTCTAAATCTCACTGAAATTTAATCTCACTAAATTGTAAGCCATTAACGACTTTTATCTAGTTCGTGTCTAGATTTCTCAAAGTATATTAATACATAGGTAAATTGTGTTTAAAAAATCTGAAAAATAGGTAAACTTCAATAAATAAAAACTTTCACAAAAAAAGACAACCTTCTGACAACCACCTGTGTTCGATCCCCCTTCCCTCCCCTTTAGGGCGATGGTCCCTGGTCCGACATAGCCGACATCATGTCCGCCGAGATGGTGCCCTCCTCCACCCCTGAGAACGTCCAGTCGGGCGCTTTCAATTCGACCGCCCTTGTAGTCTCCTGGAAGCCGCCTGTTCTGCCCAAACAGGAGGGCAAGCTACTGGGCTATCGGATCGTTTACTGGCCGCGGCAGGCGCCCTGTACCACCCAGCAGGCCAACGAGGACCGATTCAGGAACGGACAGCGTCAGACCATTTTTGGGGAATCCAGCGAGGGCACCCTGGTTGGCTTGGATGACGATACCTACTACTGTATTGCTGTACAGGTTAGTGTTAGAGTGTGCTGTCTCTGTTGTTTGAACTTATTTGATGATACAGATTGTTTCAGAAAGGTTACGCGAATGGGGTCACAAAGGGATGACACCTTTGTTTTAGTTCGCAAGGCTTAGCGTGTTCGTGTCATTAAACTGGTATTGCTGTGAATATTCATGAAATTATAAATATGAAAATATTAGCCGTCATACTATGAACAAAAATTGGTAAAATTAGTAAATTAAGAACAGCCGCGAATTATTACAATAATGTCGAATTAAAATATATTATATATTTTATATATTATATATATTATATATTATATATATTTTAAAATATATTCCTTAACGTAACTACCTAAACGATTTGACCTACAATTCGTCTTTATCAACAAAAAAGTATGGCAACATTTAGAAAGGTTAGGTAAGGTGTTAAATTATGAGCTGTAAATATAAATATATATTAAAAATTAAAAATAATGAAGAAACAAAATAAATTGAAAAAAATTACGTGATAGAGATGGAATCTGGAAAAAAATGTCTGTGAATTTTAAACTTTTGTTTTGCTGTGTAAATTAGTTGAAGGGATTGTTGTGGTTTGACCTTCTTATGATCTCAGCGCGAGGCAATCTATTGCTGTTTACATTGGATCATATTGTTATATGCAGAGTTCTCGCGCCAACTGAAAATCTGAAAAATATAGGGAATTTAATAGAAGTGTAAAACATGAGGAAATGAAAAAAATATTATTAGAATAAAATGTTGACATTTGATCAAATACAATAGTTCTTAATAGTTTATTAATATTTTGAATGTATATTAGTATAATACGTACCGCGAATAGCGGGATTATAAAATTCGAGAGTTGCAATTTAGTCCCGAGGGCTTTAAATGCAACTCGAGGATTTTATAACGCTATTCAAGGTACGTAATTATTTTATTTTTGTTTTATAATCCCGTAACAAAGAATGGGAACAACATATCCTGGTATTCTTGGGTGTATAATAGGGAAATAAAAGCTTTTATTGATATCCATTGCGTTAATTGAAATTAATTGATTTTTTTGTAAAATGTAGGGAAATAAAATTAATTTTATTTCCCTTAAAATTTTCAAATATAATTGCGGGAAATAAAAAGAAATATTTGGGAAATAAAAGGATTTTATACTCCCTAGGGAGTATAAAACAAAAATAAAACTATTTAAATTATTTTTCAATGGCCTATGTCAATGTATTAGCATTATATAGAAGATCCATACTATTTATAAACAGCTAATTCTGAGCGTATATAATCTACCGTGATTAATTTTATAAACAATCATTAGGCACAATTACCAAAACAATATAGTTTGATGTATAAAATTCTCAGGTCAAATTTTACCGTAATATAAATATATATAATTTTTCGACTAAATTTAAACATAAGATATTATTTATATAACATATTTAACATATTTGAAGAGATACATGCCTATATTATACAATCTACGTGTTGGAAAATCTTTATAATAATCTATACGAGCCAAAGAAGCAAGAGTTTCAAGAATGACATATTAGGCCTACATGTCTCCATATAGTTATAGATTCAGCATGTAGACCTATCTCCAATATTCTGTGTTTACTATATAGGCCTATAGGTACCTGATGTTAAAATCTGGTCGGAAAATTGTATATTGAAGGATAAAATCTTTCCGGATTTTTTTTTCTACTTTTGAAATTGTGGTTACTGATTATTTATAAATTACATCGATATATATATAAATAAAAACTGTAACTGTGAAACATTCAAAATCATCTGTTTATATATAGGAGATCACAATAATTACACACATATATATAGTATACACTGTAAATTGCACAGATTCGTTAATTAGATAGGTGTAGGTTTCCTGAAGTTTGGCTATATCGGCATTATAGTTAAGTAAATCTTTAAAAAATATATTTTAAAGCATTAACTGATAATGACCGTATATTATAGCATAGAAAATGTATCCTTATCGTTATTTAACCTTACATTTAAATTTTCTATAAAAATACGTTTTAGGAACTATATACAATATATATATTAAAATGCAATATTTTTACGTTTAAATGATATCATAAATATATCAAGATATATAAATATAAATATAAAAATATATAAATATATCAAGATATCATAAATAATTTTCATTAATTAAAAAATGTCTAACCATGCGAGGACACTGAAATAATTCAGTCAAAATAGTCTGACTGACCTCCAATTAAATATTTTGCTGAACACGCATTTTCAATGCTTCTAATATATAACGATATATGTATGTATATAGATTTCCTAAATTATTTTACATTCTACATAACATTACAACATTTTGAATCAAATCATAGCATACATTATACAACCACCCTCTATATAATGCAGAAGTCGGGGGTTTGGTTTATGTATATGGTTTATATGGTTTATATATGATATAAAATAAATACATATTATTAATCTATCGCTCAAACAAACTGAGATTTAGAAACAGGACTGATAAAATTTTAATGCGTCCCGACTCCGTGGTACATATTAAAACCTCGTAATGGCCTGTTTTATTATCCTGTTTCAAAATGCCCTTGTTCTAGCGATAAAACATGTATATATATATATATATCTACCAGTTGATAGTCAGTTCTATACGTTTATTTTTAATTAATCGTCCAATAACTTATCGAAGAAAAAAATCATGAAGATTGTGGCAGCATTTTTAACTTATATAGTGTCCAGCTTTCTATATATGTATGATACTTTGACTAAATTAATTGCCCTTGTCAAAATAAATAGACTATAACCATTGTTTCTAACCGCTAGGAATAATTTATATAATTAATTTATACTCTTAATGATGCTTCACTTCTCATACAATTGCCTTGTTCTATATCGTTTCAAAAAATAGATGAAGACGGAAATCAATGAATAAATGATTGTTTAAACATTACAAGTTTCGTTATATAATAGTTTTAATTTATTGCTCAAGAATGACTTACATTATAATAAAGAATTGTGAATAATTTATGGTGTATATATTCAACTTAAGAAATGCAACGCACATTATGTATATCAATGTTTTCAATAAAGGTAGCGTTATGAGTGGATTAAAAACAAGAACTTCTTATTTACTAGATATGTCAATAATTAATGCCTTAACCTCATTAAATTCATCAAAAATGATAGTTAGTCAGACAATTATTGCAGTATACGTTTGAAGATTTATGAACTCAGCATAGTCATTATATTATAGAGTCAAAAAAGCCATCTGTTTCAGAAATAAGTTTTATTATATAGTGTATACATCATTTTATAAAAATGGATTTCCAGTTTGGAAGAAGTAAAAACGGTCTGTGCAATTAACCGATTTTGGGAATACAATAAAATTTAAACAATACGTTAAAGTTAAACATTGTCTTGTTAAAATCGGTAATAATCGGACTAACGATATCATACGTTAACTCTTAAAGGCGGTATCGTATCGGGTTTAGTTTGTTATACTAGTATATAAAGGGGAGTTTGTCAGGACATTAATCACAACAAATAAACTTCCAGCAGCTATATTGTACAACAGTGAGTTTCGAATAACCCAATGTTTTACTAAAATTAATATCAGATAGGCAATTTAATTAGATTAAATAAACAACTAAGTAGACTGATTCCATATTACTCATGCGGAGAGTGGAAGAGAGGGACAAGAAACACATTGTGCTCTATAATATGTGATGACTAATTTTTTAACTCTGTGGCCTTCTTTAGTGAAAATGAGCAAAATAAGCAACTAAAGACCATTCTATATAATGCTGAATGCAAGGGGAAGGTTTTAATAAGAGTGAAGAGATGTGTCACATTTCTTTAAAACTTATATCATCATTTTAATGAATTGGAATATTAAAATTTTGTTTCTGTTACCTAAAAATGAACTATTATTTTGATAATTATGGGTTTCTACATATATGCACTGTGTTAAATAAAAAACCTTCTCGGCCACCATAGTCTTAAATCAATTTAGAAGTTTTTCATTATCATTAACAATCGATAATCGATGTTCCACATAATGCAGCAAGCATCTCCGACACCGTTGAAAACAGCTAGCATCTCACACACTGTCACAGCTAGCATCTCACACACTGTCACAGCTAGCATCTCACACACTGTCACAGCTAGCATCTCACACTGTCATAGCTAGCATCTCACACATTGTCACAGCTAGCATATCACACACTGTCCCAGCTAGTATCTCACACACTGTCACAGCTAGCATCTCACACTGTCACAGCTAGCATCTCACACACTGTCACAGCTAGCATCTCACACTGTCACAGCTAGCCATCTCACACACTGTCACAGCTAGCATCTCACACACTGTCCCAGCTAGCTTCTCACACACTGTACAATGCAGGCCGCACATTAAACTTTTTGTTTTATAGTTTATCTGTTTATTTACACGTTGTAAATTACAGTATGTCATAATTTTTTTTTTAATAATTTTACACTGGAACCTCAATATTTTTACTGCTTTTTAATTTTCATGAGCTCTTTATAGATAACCTTTTTTAATTTTTATGAGTTCTTTATAGATAACCCTTTCTTATACAATATTTTTTATGGATTATAGTTTCCTGTAAATATTGAATATTTAACATTCTTCAATGCACTGAACAGCTTAACTTTATTGTATGAATGGAATTGTTAAACTTTTAGTTTAAAATTCAGTTTATTCAAAGTTTTAACGACTTGAGCCTGTGTATAACAAACAGTCCTCACTTGTGTTATACCTTCTATTTCCTATGAAATCTATTTTATGATATAGGCGACACTTTCTGGTTTCAATAAATCAAATTAAATTTTCACTCCTTTTCCATTTTCACCCCTCAACTTCATAATAAACTATAGAATTTACCAAGTTTATAATTTTGACGTATCAAGTTTTAATTAGGTTATCCCCGGTGTTCTGACAGTGTGTTTTTCGGGCTGTGAGAACCAAATTTATCCGGCTTCCGGCTAACTGATTATATTCGAGACGGAGAGCTAGAGAAGATTTTGGAAGTGAAGGGGTGGGCTGGTTGGGTGAAAGTTAACTACAAAGTTTATTGGTAAAATACGAGCTGAAATATAAATTGATTTGATATCCCAGTCAAATTAAAATTGCAAATTTTAAAGAGCTGCTATATGCGATAAATAATAGATTTATATCCATCCGCATCTATTAAAACTTTTTTGTCGGGATTCTAGTATTTTTTTGATGTCAGCTTGAAATCCGTCCTCTGCTCTGTTGAGCGCCCCAGTTCGACTGATAATGTTATGTTTAAGGGGTGTATGCCATTTTTTACATGCTGCTTTCACAGTAACAAATGCCGTATCTCGCTCTGTTCGAAGGTACATATAACACAAATATTATTTGGATTTTTTGAAATGTCGCTGAGGCTGCTGCGATAGTGAATTTGTTCCAAATGAGAGATTTAAAAGCTTTTAAAAGTAATTTTAATTCATGAACAAGTTTTATCTATAGGAACGGTTGTCAATATAGGGAGGATATACTCATCTTTCGAGTTCACTCTCACTAGATTTTTTTAAATTGTGTTCAGAAATAAAAACAACAACCTGCGCGAAGTAATTGGTTTTACAAGCAGAACTCCAGCTTTCGTTCAACTGGAAATTATTTACATTTCGAAATTAAACTTGACAGTATCTCCTATAGTCGCGAAAGTCTAACAGACTGTCAGTTATATTATGTATAATAAAATTTGACGATATTTTGTCAATTTATTAAGTAAGAGGGGGGGGGGGGGGGGGTGGATGCAATTACATAACACCAATTGTTTCTATAGAACTAATGTTTAAACTGTTGAAATCGGGTGTGAGAATTATTATGTTGTGCAAGGACTATTTAAAAGAGTGGTGATGCATTTCCAAATTTAATATATATATATAAGGATATTGGAATAACTTTTTCACAGATTGATAACATGGATATTTATGAATTTTACATTCGTCGACGTTGCTAGTATTTTTATAAATATAATTGTAATGAAAAAGCCGGTTTTGGCATAGAGATAATTGGGGGGAGGGGTTTTAACACCATGCAGACCTGCATGTAGGGAGTCTAACATTGACCAAGTAGGCTACATATATAGGAAAATAATCGTGTTCTTTAAAAGATTATATGTTTTGCAAAATAAAATTAAAATTGCAATTAAACAGATTTAATATAGTAAAGAGAAACTGACATGATCAGTATTATTTGTACGTCGTAGAACAAGCGTTGAGAACAAGATCATATTGTGAGTCCCACGTGTAGAATAGAATATGCAAAACCATTGTCAAATAGGAAGCTGTCGTCAACTAAACAATATAGGCTTTGCATAGTGTGGAATAAACCAAAATGCAATACAATTTGTATTGTAAGGAGTTTTTCGAGTTCTGTGCTTTGGATCCTTGACGGAGTTTTTAAATAACAGCTTTTGGTCATTTAATGAAATGAATACTTAATTGTTATCAAAATATAAGTTATAAGAAATAATTAACCATTTGCAATAAATAGTCAATATTATATCTGCTTTTTTGAATTTCCTTTATTTTTATATTTTGTACGTTTTCAAAATTTTCTAAAATTATTAAAAAAGTTATCCTGATAAAGAATATTTATATATGCGAAAACGATTGATAAAAAAAATTTTGACGGAAAGAAAATGTTAATATTAATATTTTTTAATCTTTATATTTAAAACATACACATTAACGCAAACTTGTTAACACACGTATTATTATTATTATTATGAATCCAGAGAAACAATATATAATAATTTCGTACACCACATTTTTAATACCTATATATATATATGAAATATTTAAAAAAAATATATATATATAATGGCAAAGACGTGCTCTTTAGCGAAACCAAAATCTATTTAAAAGAAATATAAACCAGAACCATTAATTTTTTTACATATTTGGGATTCATATAAATTAAACGAGGAGAAGTTATTACCTCGTCAAAAATACTTAATTTTTATTTAATTTGGGGTAGTTTGATAAGTATTTGAAAATTTCAAAAAAATATCTGATCCCATCTCTTCGCGGCACCCTATATATGGTCAACATTTAACTCTGTCTCAGAATGACCTATAAAGAATTGATAGACAGACTATTTATTTTTAGTGACAAAATTAAGTTACTTTAGAATTTGAAAAAAGTCACAATGGGAACCAAAATTTTGTAAGAAAATTTGGGAGATAGATAAAACGAGAGAGAGAGAGAGAGAGATGAAGAAATTGAGAATTGGAATGGGAGGGAAATTATATCAAAATAAGAGCGAAAGAGGATGGTCGAATACCTCACTCATGCAGTCTTAGGCAGCCATGCGGGATTGAAATTTGGAATTGAAGCTAAATTGAAAATTGGACTTGACAAAGCCGTAGATCATTCAGCATTATTAGAGGACTTCCAATTCGGTGCCTATAGGATACATCAGCCTAACCCCTTAATATATCTAGTTTTCCTGAGCATGGCAGCAGCACTACGATATTTTTTGGTTACTGCATTTGGTTACAGAACTATATAGGAGACTATAATATGGGGTCTCGCGTCGAGTTTCAATTTGAATTGGGATATCTGCGAATGGGAGTGAATCATGGGTCCCCTATACGACGCGTACAGGAATTTTAACTTCGTCGAAGCCCCCCCCCCCCTCTGAAGAAGCCTAGTACATAGGCTGTGTTCATTTTAGAACCACGCAATTTAAACAGTGGTTTGGGAGGTTAGAGAAAAATTAGAAAATTTCGTAAGATTGATAATTACTAGATGCATGAAAACCAATTTCGAGTCACTTAAGCGAATATTTTAATCCGCGGCTCGACTTATACAAGGTAACTCATTTCTTTCAATTTTTCATTATTTCCTTTCATACTCAATAATTCATTTTATCTCTTACCTCCTTTTTCTCACTAGGTATTCTTCAATTATATTTTTTCCATTTAATACGAATTTTTGTCCATACATAGTATATAGTGGGAAGAGACTAGGTACATCATTAATGAATTGAAATGAAATTCTCAGTAAAATGTTGCAACTAAAACCTCAATTATCACTAAGTAGGTACTAATCTGTGAAGGTTATAACTTCTATTAATATATACATAAGATTTAACCTAAACTACCTATAACTATTGTGTTTCCAGGTTTTATGGATAAACAAATTTACAATTGTAATATGTATGTATATATATAGCCTAATATAGTCGAATTAAATTATTGCAACAATAACATTTTTATAATTCCCTTTGCAGCAATTAAAAGGTGAGATATCGTAACTCAAACTGCATAAAAATTGTTATTTTAATTTTCTGCGCATGCCCCCCTAATCATAGCTGACAATAAGTGAAACAACGAACCGTGGGGAAAGACGGATTTAAACTATTTTTTTTTAATGAAAGTGCATATTAATGAAAACTCACCGCTCAAACAGGTTTCTGTAAAATTGTGGGATCAAGGGAACAACATCCCGCTGCTCTCCCCTCCCTCACCAGCAGAAAAAAATAATTAAGTTCAGTCCATCGATACGACTTGAGGTATATATACAATGGCGATTGGATTTAAACTCAAATATTAATTAGCATCATCATGTTGAGTAGGTAAGGCAACATGGCATGTGCATCAGCTGATTAGGTCTTGCTGATTTCTATATCATCAGCTTCAATTAAGACACATAGATGGGATGAGTTTATGTTTGTTTTTTTTTTTTTGTGGTGGGGGTTTTCCAAAACCATCCATTTCTCTAACCCAAGAAACGGATCATGAAATGAAAATCATTCTTTTAAATATTCTATTTCAAAACTTTTGGTAGTTTTGATGAGGTTTTAAAAATTAATATTTATATTTTTAGATAAATTTCAAAACTAAATATAACCTCATAATGTTTTGATTCCCTAAAAGGTTTAAAATATAGATAGTAAATTAGTAAAAAAGCTTGGTTTTAAAACCCCCTGAACTCTAAATTAATACAAGTGAAAAGTTTTAAAACCTCCACAAATCCAAAAAGGTATATATTACATAATAAGCCTAGCCACACAATGTTTGATTAATATCAATACAATTTATGGTGAATATACCAAAATATTTGTGGTAATCATATAATGTAAATTTATATAAATACAGACTGGTTTTGGTTAAGTATGCAGCATTAAATATAACACACGATAACAAAAATGACGTCATTCAAGTACGTCATTGAATTGAACTCAAATTCATAGTCGTATTACTAAATTACGAAAAGGACCCATTTTTCGGACTAAGTGACCACCATTTTTTGTGCGCAGGTACACTTTAAAAAAGACTGTCTCTATATACGTCCTTGTCAGCTAAACGTAAAAGCAGATAACAATGAGCTTCACAAAACAAATAAAATGGTTTCATATTTGTAAATTTTATTCCAAAGTAATAATTGGTTTTGCATTCGCTCACTGCATATCTAGAGAATTAGGTGATTATGAAGCTATAATGTCTTAAAGCTAAATTGATGATAGTACCTATATCAATATATCAATATAACTATATTATCGCTTTATTATTATTATTATCGATTATTTGATTTTATAGTTTAATTTTTGTTAAAATTTGTTATTAGTTGTTGGAGTATTTTTGAGCAAAAACACCATATTAAAATTTACATTTTGAAGATGGCGAGATGTTCAATTTCGAATTTAAAGTCGTTTGAATACTTCCTTTAAGGCGGTGGCCGATTCACTAGAAAAATATATTATAAAAATGAAACACAATTTAAGAAATATAGCTTGCCAGTATATATTTCTTATTGGACTTGGCCGATTAGTGAAAACATTATTTTTGAGTGTCCTATATCGACACATACAAAGTTTGAGGAACACTGTTTAACCCTTCGTACGTGGAGGGGGGTATGCCAAATATTTTTTCAAAGAAGTTAAGTTTTTGATTGGACTAAAAAAGCGTATGACCCTGATTTTTTTACTCAGTTGATAAAATACTTTTATCTAACTAAAAAATATAAAAAATATAATTTTTAATATTTTTACATACCAAAAATAATGTGTTATTATGGATCCATTTTATACCCCCCTGGGTTTTCATACTTGTCAATAGTATTAGGAGCTGAAACATGCAGCTTCAATAGAAAAAATAAGTTTATCGTAGATTATATCCATTTAATTTGATTACTAAAATTACTTATTAAAATAACCAGCAATTTAAAATAATACTCAAATAAGATTTATACTACTTATAGCTTATTTGTGTAAGTAGTATAATTATAAAAAATATATTAAAAAATATAGATCTTGTGATCTGGAATCAGATGCAAAAAGAATCAAGTCAATTGGTTGCATTGAACAAAAGTTATAG
>JAUZND010000850.1:0-13868 GCA_034780555.1 Coelogynopora nodosa | reverse complement strand
GGGGTATGGTCTATTTTTAGCCATGACTCATGAATATATTTATAAGTGTGGTCGAATCCACTCTTCCTATACTACTCTTATATACTACTTAATACTACTTATATACCTAAAGAAACTCAGTTATTAAAACAGTTCCTAATAAACATTTTGATCAAACAAAATTTGAAAAATACGTTAAAATAGCCCACAAAACGAATATTAATTAAATATTATAGAGCTGCTATAGAGGACCAAATAAATCTGCAAATTGAAGTCATGATGGTTAAATAACCTCTGAAACGTTTGTACTTTAAAGACTGTGACTTATCAGCCTTCTTTTTTTGTATGTATAGAACAGCTGTATAAGCTATAAAATGTGTAGGTTAGTTGCTCGTATATCAAAGAAACATAATATCCCAGCATCTTATTTTTTCTATAAACAGCAAAATAACATATGATTCCGAATTGATAGGTTTTGTTATACCCACCTATATGCGACATGAAGCCCAGTATAAACACTCAAAGTACACCATTATCTATTTATGTGTACAATTAGGCAACGGCGCCATTGGCGATAAACAACGGGTGGTAAGATATTTGACCCATGTTTTACTTGAGCGAGTTAAGATTTGGCAAATAAAATGAATATCTCATATACCTAACAAAAGCCTCCCATTTTCGTCTTCACTTCTTTGTACTTTTTCTTTGACCATATACGAGTGTATTATTTTTAGGAATCTCTTTAGAACCAATTCTCTCGTGACCGAAATAAAATGTTTATTCGCACGCGTTTCCCTTAAATTTTCCCCTTCTCTGAATGCCAACTCTATATAGTGCTGCTTGTTCCATTTTTAGCTCAATATATAACTTTAGTCTGTCAGTTTGCTTCATTAACTTAAGAAGCAAGACACCAATGTGCCTTCTTTGCCTAATTTAGTTATTTATATCATTCTAATAAAAATGATGCACAAAAGATCTTATGTCTATTTTAATATATTTAGGCCCCTTTTCATCACCGAAGAAATATTTTGTTATTTAAATTTCACGTTTGTAAATATATACGATTAATCAACACGTTTTAATTTATATACATGAAACAATAGTATCTAAAAAATTAAATATTTGCATTTTTTGTCTTTAATCATTAATATATTTATACGAATTACGACAAATTCTGCAAAAAGAAGTGTCGAATAGCGTATATATAGTTCATTTGATAAACAACATTTAACTGAAAAGTAAGTTAGTCCTATACAAAAGATATTTTTTAATAATGTAAGATCTAGAATAGAGAAAATATTTTTTTTTAAATCAATGCAGGTAAAATCTTATATATCATACATAGAAATACTAAAGTTGAAAACAAAAAATAGAATTAGATTTCTTATGCATAAAATGCGTATTAAAAATGGGTGGAAATTGCATCAATTTTTGATGACCTTAATTTTGGTTACATATTATAATGTAAAAACTAGCATCTTACTATTTGATATTCAGGTGTCATTATTTTTTTGGCCGAATAAATAAACATAAATGTTTATATGCGTTAAATTTTTAATTGTTAATAAATAATTAAAAAGCAAAGAATATATCATTATATATGAGCATAAAGTTATTATTATAATACAGGGAACATTTTATTTATTTATCTTATAACCATATTATTTTTTATTCTTAATTAAATATTTTCTCTAATAATGAGTTACATATACAATGACTAAGAAATAAATCGATTACGTTTTGATTAGAACAGGTCATGCGATAAAATTGAGTACACTGTTGCATTCACTTAGTACAAAGTTCTTCTCCATATTTGTTTTCATTTAACAGTTAATAAAAACATCATGATAAGGTAGATTTCTGTTCCTAGGTTTATGAAATCAATGACCCTATTTTTGTTTTATTTATGTGATGGAATTTATTATGAATTTTATTTTTGTAAAATGTAAATTTTTCTTCAAAATATTAAATATTCTCAATATGAAAGGTAAATCTGGGAATGGGGGAGTGGCCGAGTGTTTAAGACGATGGTTTGCAGCATATGCCGAGTATGTGTTGTATCTCGTTGTACCCGTTTCTGACTCTCTCCCATTTCTGGCTAGCATCTGTGACCCTTAATGGGTTCGTTTGGCATGAAATAATGCTGTAACACAAAAAACAATCATCTACACCACTAGATTATGAGTTGCTTAACTCTTTGTGCTGTACTAATAAATAAAATAAATAAGATTTTGCTTTACGAATCCTGAGAAAAAGCTTTTGGTAACGTTTTATAGATTGTATGTTAAGTCAATAAAAAATGAAAATTAACTGTTTAATACGACTGAAATAGGAAATGCTTTAGGCATAATATTTAGGACTTTCACCTCACTCTATACACTTGTACTGTATACATATGCAAGTAACTCTAAGAATGATGGTACGATAATTAGCTTTTAGTTTTACATACAGACCTATGTGGGATACTTCAAAATACCTTGATTTATCTTGCACGCATATGGCACACTTTTTCCCAATCACGGCAGCACGCGCAGATTCGCCATGCAAAGAAATTAAGCTGGAAGCAGTATACACCTATAAGATAGCCCTATATAATGTATAGAAGTATAAGCGCAAAATATTTTACGCAGTTTCCTGGTTCCCAGTGTATAATACTTGGCTACATGTTCCAAGGAGGTGATTAGCATATGTCGAATCTATATATTATATTTGAGCTAGTCGAAATTTCTACATAGCTCGCAGCAGCAGCATGCAGCAGCAGCAGTTACAGGTACTTCGCTTAACATTTGCGAACGTATATAATATACATGCAGGGCGCGCATACTGTAGTTGGAAAATGAATGCAGCGTATAGACCATGCTTCTTTCAGTCATGTTTTACATTTGAAATAATCAATATATGTTGGATTGGAATATATATATATAATGGAATATAATCTGTATCTGCTAGGAACGTAAAATAGTATGAAAAGTAATAAATAAATAGGTGAATTTTTGATAAAACCAAAAGATTTTTCACTCGTGTTTCTGCGTACTTTTTAGTATTAGTATTATATATTATTATCATAAAATATATTTATATCATTGGAAAATCCTCAGTAACAAGCGTAACATGCGTAACAAGCACAATTAAATATATATTAAAAACTTTAAGGTATAATAATATTATAGTATAATAGTATAATATAGTAGTATAATAATAATATGATATAAAATTACCCATAACTTTTTTACATATAATTGATAACAAAAAGATAATATAAATGACTGAATTAATGATGAAAGCAATGATGAAAGCAATTTTTATAAATAAATTATTCCATGTTACGATATTGAATTAAAATTATATAATAAAATAATGTGTTCGTATAGATTATATTGTTGGTTCCATTTTCAAGTAAAATGTTCTAAATATATTTTTAAAAGTTTAAAGTCTATTCGAAAACTTTCTTAACTTTATTATAATCAATTGAACAAAATTATGATCAAACATACGCATTGTAACAGACATGAGCTGTGAAATTTTATTTTCATATTTTATTATCTATAATTGGAAATAAAAAAATTTGTGATTAAATTAATAACACTGTTTGATTGATACATATTATCATTTCTTCGGATAAATCTTTCAATCGAGACCAGACAGATCAATTATGCTTTTAAACATTAAATTGATCATTGATCATTGATCTTAAATGATCATAATATCAAACTTAATAATAAATACAATTTTCAAATGTTCAAATCAAATCAGTATTACTCAGAATAATAGTCGCGCTCAGTGTAAATATATTTATGCATAATGTTAATGGGTGGATGAAGTTTTTAATAAATTTATATGTTTTCTGAAATAATTTGGAAACAATTGTTCCTTTTTTTTTTAAAGCAGCACCAAATTATCGCACTAACAAACTGTATTTTATACAAGGCTTTTCGTTCTCCTTTAGTCAGGTATCAACGCGCGAATTAAAAAAAAAAAAATATATATATATGTATATATTCAGTAATAAATACTTACAATTTTTTTTTATTAATACTTGACGAGAGGACCTTAAAAGACCTTGAATTAAAATATTTACACATTTAAAAAGATTCTTAATGAATAATTTGGTGCCGCTTTTTCTATTTTTATTCAATTTTGGCGAACATTTATGAATTCCCAATACCTGCTGGGCAAACTAATAAAGCGAGATACATATGTCCGTTAAAGAAAGGTTTTAACTTTAAAGTCAACTCACACACACTACCAATACTAAATTCTATAATAATAAATGATCACATTTTATTTCATTCCTCAACATCACCACAAAACAAAAGGAAACAAAATATAAGTAAATAACTTAGAAATGATAGCAAAGAAACTGTCAAATAAGAACCACATGTTATAATACTATCAAGATGGTTTAAAAGGGAAAAATAAAATTCATGACTAAACCCCAGAAAGGTAAAAAAAATAAGTGGAACCGTAGGAAAGGAACTACTATTATTAATTTCTAAAAAAGTTTACTTTACAAACATAGCTTATAAAACTCACGAATGTCAAGCTTTTAAAAACTTATATAAAATCGTTAATTATTTTTCTAAATGTCCTATATTCGTCCTCTTCACATTTTAAAATATATTTTTGAAATATATAAATGATGTGATGAGCATAGATATTTGCAGGTTATTTCTTATTTATATATAGTTACAATTGAATCTGTGTAATTTCCAACACAATTTTATCAATTGTTTTAGTCATTATGTATTTATTCATTTATTGTATCCACCTAACGATAAAAGCAATCTCTCTCTTGATAGTTAAGAGGCGATCTTAAAGGTTCATTATTAAAGGTTATCCCTATCATTATTAAAGGTTGTCACTTAAATGCGGAGGAAAAATGCGGAGGAAAAAATCGGAGGAAAAAATCGGAGGATAAATAACTAATTTTCAAGGTCGGCATTAAAACAGTAACAAAGACAAACAAACAATTTCAATTTGAAGAATGTAATTATTACTTAAAATTAGTTAAACTTTTTTATTTGTATATTTCCGAATTAATTTAAATGTATACGTATTTTGACCATTTTTATCAACATTGTAAAATACCTTACATTTGTTTTTATTAATTAATTTAATTATTTTAAAATCTATTTTATTTATTTTAGATAATTTTGCATTGACGACCTTGAAAAATAGGTTAAATTTCCTTAGGTTTTGTCCTCCGATTTTTCCTCCTGATTTAAGCTACAACCATTATTAAATTTACGGTAATTATAAAAAAAAACAATTTGAGTTTTAAACAAATAATTGATGTATGTTGCTGCGTTGTTCACGGCGAAATAATAAAATGGAAACTTAAGAACCTAATATTATATATATAGTGAAATTATAACATCGCCGCGGTCTTTAAATCCATTTTTATTTTTTTGACCTCGGCTTATATCAGGATATCCAATTTACATTTATTTTTACAAATTTATTAAACCCGAAGACTTTAATTAATTTTTTAATCTGTTGAGAAAGTATGCCACCTAAATTATTCAAGAATATTCCCCTCTTTCTTTTGAAAACAGTAATATATATGATTATCTATAGTCATTTCATTCTAATTGTATGGTTGAATAATTGCATATTATTATACTTTGGACTTTGTAATATGAATTCTTAAAAAATTAGTTACTCTCTATATTGCTGTTATTTTTCAAGTTTTTTCTTTATATACTATCAATGTTTCTTTTTGATTTCCACAAATGTCACTTATTCACATATTCATATTCAACATACATTTAATATTTATTAGGTATATACGAGTTCGAATATTAGAAAATCTAAAAACCAATCGAACAAATTGTCAGGTATATAGAACAATCAAAAGTGAGAAAAAATTTACACACATTTTTAATCGACTGTAATTGAAAAAGTATTTTTAAACTGATTAATCTTTATTTTTAAGTCATTATACACATGGAAATTTTTGACATTTTAAATTAAGAAATATGTGATTTAATAACAATATGACGCCATCCTATGTTTAAAATCCCAAAGCTTATTGTTTTTTGTTTTATATATTAGTTTATGTTTTATATTTTATGATAATTGAAAGTTTGTTTGTGACATCTAATCCACCTATAGAATAATTTAATATTTGACAAATCAAGTATATATATTTTTAAATTGTTAAAAAACATTTTTATATGAAAGTTGTATAGAATATATATAGAAATATTTATATAGATTTATTTTAAAATTTTGTTATGAGAATATTTATTGCATTATACCAATTAATAATTTCCATTTCCATTTCCATTTATTTTAATATTATATGAATTAAATATGTTTTGTATGTGAGTTCAATTAAGCAATCAGAATATTATATATATATGTATGTAATTAAATATATAAAAATAAGAAATATCATATTTGATTAGAAGATATATTTAAATTAAGTATAAAATGTCCTTAGTTGAGTAACGGTTAAATTCATTAAATCAATAATTTACACATTTTTTCGTTTAAAATAATATTAATCTTTCTTATACTTATATACAAACAGATTTTATTAGAGGTTAAATATAACAATTTGTTATTTGGCATTTTATAGTTAAATAGTCATTTTAATGTTTTTCTCAAACTCCGATTAACAGAGGGATATTGGTTAACAGTTTTAGTTTTTATTATTAAAAAAATTATCAAACTACTTTCTTCATATTTCATGATCATGTTTGATTTTACTTTCATACCAACTAAACACCAGGCTGATCACAACCAAAAATCGGCCTAAAACTACTAATGTTTCAGAAAACCAACTTAATTTCCGATATGACGCTGAATAATTGTCGCAAAACCCTCCTGTTGTAAAGCCGCAATTTTCAGATAGGCCCTATACCAAATGGTTACATTTTGGTTATAAATATTTTTATAAGTATTTTATGAGTGTAACGTAAAATGTTGTAACTATTGTTTTAGATTGTGGCACCCCGCAACATATTAATTTACTATTAATATCTGTCATATTTTCAATGCTTTACTCTGTAAATTGTATTGCTAGAGATTTTAGCGTTACACATTTTTTTTGTATTTTATATGAAAAGTTATTATGTACAAACAACAGGTTAATTTTCCGTAAGTGCATGCTGCCAACTAAATTTGTACGTTTTCAACTTTCACGCAGTTTTACATATTTATCAAATAATCAATGAACAACTTAGTTGTACTCTTGAGTGGGCCTGCAGCAATTGGTTAATGATTCAAAGTTTGACTTTTGTTCGCCCTGGTCAATATTTTGCCAATATTTTGACGTCTAATAATGATACCATTACATTTTTTTTTAGGTGTTATTTCACAATATAATACAATCGAATTTGGGCCAGGGATCATACGACAGGGATGAAAGTTACATTAATTAAATTATAAAAAACAATATTTTAATGACACGTAAAGATTGGCCATCAGTTTAATTTATTACTCATAGAAATTGTGTATTCGTTTAAATAAATCTATACAACTAGATACTTGTTTGATATTTCAAACAATTATTTTTTAGTTATAATGAGTGGAGACTGGACAGACTACCATAGTCATTCCGTCATCACTCATAAGAAATAGCTAATAAAAAATGTAACATTTATGTAATTATGCGGTTATATAGTTGATATTTGAGACAATTTTAAAACTTAACATTCGCATGTAATGACACCACATGAAAAGCACACTGTTTCCGTTTGAAATTATGGTTTTAATTATTATTTATTATATAAAACATGTGTTTTGACGTTAGTTTTCAATGCAACGAATTTTTATAAGTAAGGACAGAGAAATAAAATTTAAATATTTTAAAAATAATTATATAGCTATATTTTGTTTGCACTACTTACAAGTAGTAACAAGTATATTATATTAATTATTATCAAGTACAAAAAAATATGGAAAACATTTTGCATGAAGTTTATTAGAAGTTTGTTATAAAAATATAGATAAACACATCTTTTACTATTTACATTTTAAGTAATAACCTCACTGAAACCATAGATTGTTTCAATGTACGTTAAGAATCAGATTTTACTTTTCTACTCTTAAATTTCGTGTACATGAAGCACAAAAATTGAAAATTTAATAATATAATTCATTTTTTGAAGTCTACCAAGCCTTCTTTTCAAATCTGCTACTAAAGCGATTATTAAAAAAATATTTTCCTTGATTTTTTAAAATATAAATATATGCCAGTTAAAAGTAAACTTATACATATATGTTGGATTTACTAAACAAATATATTTGATAAACTATACATTTTCGTCAAGGTTTATCTATAACATATACGACGGTACAACTATCAACAATAATTTACTCAAATATATATATATTTAAATATATTTGTATATACATTATTTAAATAACGCGTTTGGATGTATTGTTTTGCGGTTCAGGGACGGATTCAGTGGAACTGCTGTGTCACACCTGCCCCCGTTATCAACATCAAAGGGAGACACACAAATACAAATATAATATAGTTCAAACAGATTGTGCCCTCAATTTATTTCCTTCAAGGGACCCTTAATTTATTAAATCTAGGCTCCCCAATTTATTTACTTTGAAAATAGTTATCAATTGGTTCATTTCAGTTAGGTGACACTCTGTTATTTCCTTGTATTATCATAGGTTATTTGTGTATATTTCTTGAGCTATAATATGTTAGTCAATGATTTTTCTGACAATTTTATAGACACACTTCTTAATAATATTACTAGCTATTTAATATCTGTTATTAAGTAGGAAACTCCTACATAATAGCAATTGACTCTTAGGTTCTCCTGAAATTAGACCCGGAAAGGATTTTAATCAAAATTAAAAAGGCAGATGACGGCCGCAATGTCTATAATAACATTGATCTTATAAAACTGTGTTGAGGAACCACGTGCTAATGATATATAGATAATGTATAAATAATATATTTATTCTGTCACAGCTAATATGCTCCTGATTGTATGGAACTGATAGTATACTGTTCGACTTAGAGTGGTGGCAAATCTATCTTCAAATAAATATAAATGCTGACATACTAAATAACAACAATAAAAGACCAATTACTCTGAACAAAGACTACATAGTTTAGTCTCATAGCTATCTACAGTATATATAACTGTGTTTATCGAGATATATATATATATACTTTTGTATGTATATAAGTTGAAAAGAGATATTAATTGACAAATGAATAAATTGAATTGAATTTTAAAGACATAATCACCAGCTGTTACACTTCAACAGTGGCTATTGCTGTCATCGATGCGTCAAGAGTGTATTATTGTCAAAAGAGAATTATTGTCAAAAAGGATTGCTCAAATCAAGCGATTAATTAAGTTGATAAAGGGTCGGAGATAGCAGCATTGCCACATATGAAAGGGAGTATGAAAGTGGAAAACTAATATAACACAACTAAATGCGTTGAAGTACCACTCCGGGACTAATTTAATAGTTATACAAGAAAACAAAAGCAGTACGATCCCATACATAGTATACACGCAACCCCATTGGACATGTTATGCAAAGTCAATCTGTGGCTTGTTGTCTTCTCAAGGATAGATAAATATCAGAAATGTTGACTTAGTGCAATTGAATGAAACGATTTATTTTCAATGTATGTACTTCAGAATTTACGCGATTTTCCTATATAGCCATTCAATGCAATTAATAATTGAAATACATATATTGATATTGTATAACGTTGAGTTCAAAAAACTTTATTTCAAAATCAATGAAGTGATTTGAAATAAGGTAATATATATAACATTATTAATAGGTATTGTATGTATAGTAAATGCAATTAATAAATATTCAACAATATCTTCATGAAATCATGAATACAGAATATTGCCTCGTTTTCTGAGATATTTGCTCTGAAAGCAATTTTTATGGAGAATATTGAAGAACATTTGAAGAACATCTTAATATGAACGTATTCGGTTTCAAGGTATATGTATGGCTTAATTTTCTTTGTTTGAATATAGTTTGCAACAATTATAAATATTTTTTGAAAAAACTCCATTAGAAAAGAAATAAAATATAAATTAAGAAATGTATAAATAATAAATAAAAGCAAATAAAGCATTCATTTAGATAACGAATTGAAATAAAATGAAATATATAGAAGTCATGCGCAGTATCGACGTATGTAGTCCCTATGTACTACTTAGCCTAAACACTTAAAATGAGTCAATTCTAATGCTTTTTTTTGACTCTATCAAATTCCAAATATTAAAACACCTAATTTAAATATTGAAATTACCGAAAGGAAAAATAGATCAAAACCATGATAGAATAGGCCTGGGTATGTTGAAGACAAAACCATGATAGAATAGGCCTGGGTATGTTGAAGACAAAATATAGAAGTAGAACTTATAGTAGTATCGAAAACAATATATATATTACAAATATTAGATTTGAAACTGACAATACAGCTAAGTTTTCCTTGAAATCAAGTACATATAACGAAATGTTTCAAATTTCAAAAATATTCAAAAATAATGAAAACAAAAAATCTGTTTGTTTTGTCAAATTTTGATGACACTATAAAATAGTGAAAAAATTATGATTTTTTGAAATTCCGCGTAAAATATGGGAATCGAAAGAAATATGTCATTAACTATTATTACAATTTGTATCGATCAAATAGGTAAAAAATCAATTACATTTATTTGCTTTTTGCTTATCTTTTCTTTCCATAAAATACATAGTATTAGTCGCTACAAAAGTCGATTATTTATTAGCTAAATTAATGTGGTAATTATCTGGGGTTAGGTGGGTGAAGTGTCGAATTGATTGTATATATATTTTTAAATAAACGTGTATAAAAAAATAGCCAAAGTTCGATTTTCTATAACAATTTATTTCTAATTTAAAAAAAATTATTGTTATATATTAATCTTCGTGTATTTATTTCTTTATACTATTTTTTAATGAATAATTGAAATTAAATTGCCTTTTATTTGATTTATTTATGTCTTTTAGGTAATATGTTTCAGTTTCAAAGAAATTGTTATCAAAAAATGAACAAAATACTAAATCCAAAATGAAATATGCACAATAAAGATTAATTCTTAACATGTTTCACTAGAATTTTTTTAATATTATAAAAAATAACTAATTAATGCTCTTAAAAATATCATTATGTTTGATTTTAAACTATTTTGAAGTACATATGTTTTTTATAGTTATGAAAATTGTAATTTTATTTAAAATGTCTAAACAGCCAAATTATAACAAAGCAAGCAAATCTTTGTTGAACTACCAAGAGTAGGAAGTAGTATGTTTGTATAGTGAAAGTGAAAATTACGTCACGTGGTTTAAGATCAAGGACGTCATAATTTGGGTGAAGTTACTTGTTTTATAATTTTTGGGATATATTTATATATGATCTTTTAACGATTTCTGGTGATAAAATCAGGCTATAACAAACACTATTATTGGAGAAGTATATTTGTGACAAGCAAGAGTAGTATATTTGTGACATGCAATTGACACATGATGTTTGGCAATTTATAAAACAAATTGTATTGAAAAATGACAATAAAAAACAATTAATTTTTTTATAGATTTTACAATTTATAAAATATTTTTATTCGTAGATTTCAGAAATAGAATAGAATTTTTTTAATAAGAAATAAAATATTACGAACATTTATTCTATTTGATATTAATTTAGTGAAAAAATATTTTCTTGAATAACTGATGAATACTACATGAAATTTTAAATGAAAATTAATAGAAAGAAAATTAAATTAAACTCTTTCTAATTGAATATTTATCCCAATTTGGTGAAAATTAATCTATTGTTGTTTTTGGAATTGTCAAATAAGTATTTCAGAATTAGATTTTTTTAATAGTTACTGATACTAGTCATGAAGTTACTGTACAAACCTACAAGACCATATGACGTCACTGAATAAACCTATAAGACCACATGACGTCACTGAACAAACCTACAAGACCATATGACTTCACTGTACAAACCCACAAGAATACATTATGTCACTTTACAAAATCCAGAAGACGACCACATAAAGTCACTGTACAAACCAACAAGACCATATTATGCTTAATTTATGCTTAATCTGTAATTTAAATTTTTTAAACTACAGAGATGCTGAAAGAAACTGTGGGTAATGTTTTCTCCCTTCTCTTGGCCGTTCCGCTGTTAATGACTGTTTTTATCATTCTATTGATTGCTTCATGACAAAGAGGTTACAACCCTCCCCTGTCCGGCCTATTAGAGGCAGAGAAGCACTGGAATAATTATTATTGCTATAACTTTAATTCAAATGATATTCGCACTTTTGAAATTAAACTATTGGCATTTACATACAATGATGTTTACGCCCAGATGATTATTATGAAAAGATGCAATGATGTGTGTTTGTAATCACATATAGAGTGACGTCCTGAAGTCTATCGTTCTAATATATTATAAATATCTAAATATTTAATATTTATATCTTTAAAACTTAAAACATTTATTTGCCTGTGATTCATAAATTAATAGGTAAAAGAGATTACCGACGACGTGTAAAGTCTTTGGTAAATTCCTAGACGTATCACAGCCGGCTTCAAAGTATTGTCTGGTAACAGCTGATCTAGACAACCATTCCCTTTGTCAATTCGGCGGGTGTCTCGATAAACGAATTAGTGTAACAGCATAAATTTATAAATAGACATAGAGAATTGTAAATGGGTTTTATAATACGAGATATCAACGGGGTTAATGGGGACATTATATATATTTTTATTGTTTCATGTGTTTTTATATCAGTTTGAAAAAATAGATAATTTGGTTTACTTTTCAGTTTATTTTGAGTGACTTGTAGAAAACTAAGTATTTATAATAATAAGAATGAATAATGTTATCTTGTTTATAAAGGATTTTTATTAAAATTGCTTTAGTCGATTTGTTATGTATGTACAATGAATATTTAAAAGATTGCTATTATTTTTTTATTCTTACATGAAGATGCGAAACGAGTATATCTGGTTAAAATTCATTTAATAAAAAGATTTCAAAAGATTTCCCTGATAACATGAAATAATGTAATATCTAATACTTTCAATTACCATACTAATCATGTGACTGCTTGTGACAGCTTGTGACTGCTTGTGACAGCTTGTGACTGCGTTGAGCTTGTCTTCGCTAAAGTTACATAAACAAAATACTTTCCAAACAAGATGTTTAAAAAAATTATTTTGTTATCTTGTTTATGCATTATATATATTGTTAGTATATAGAAATATTCAACTGTATTGTTCGGGTGACAACATTATTAGCATTTTACTGTGCATGTCATTCCAGTTTTTTTCTAATACAAAGACTAAAGGTTAAGACATTACATACTTACACGATACAAATTCTTTGGTAATGGAGGCATATATATGGAGACATATATATAGTCTGTCTATCTAGTCCAGATTTAAGAAATATCTTAGTCAGAGTGTTCCAGTTTCACTTTCAAAATCTATCTCGACTTTATAGTGTAAGATGTCTCCAAACTTAGTATTCAGTTGTGGTTTTTTAAAATTATAATAGCAGCTCAAAACTCATGGTGCTTTAACGCGGTTTGCTCCAGAATTATTTGAAAATACTTACCTCAGTTTTGTAACTTCTGAAATGTTATGAATTCTATCTATAGTGAATCGGAGAATAATATTATTATCAAAAAAATTAATTAGCTTAGTTATTATTAGCTTAGTTATTTTGTAGTATCAATTTTTCCACACAAAAATCAAAGTACACTGCACTAGTATATTTTATAATTCTGTTTAATATTTAATGGGAGGAGTTGTTATATAATAATAATAATAATAATAAATAGGCTTTATTGGTAATAGACACATGTTGACAAACGCAACATTGATTTTGGGGT
>JAUZND010000849.1:0-13868 GCA_034780555.1 Coelogynopora nodosa | reverse complement strand
AAATGTGAACTACACTGTCCACATTTAAATACGTTTATAGATGTTGTTGAAGCAGACGTTATTTGCTGAGAACTGCATGGAATTTGGCCATCGTTAACAATATTAGTTGTATCAGAAACAATATTTACCGATCAGATACAGAACGAAATTATTAAAAAATTATTTAATAAAAGCCTTGTAATAATTTATAGTTATATATAACCTAGACTATTCTACGTAAATATGTGGATTTGAGCTAAATATTTTTATAGAATTTATTTTTATTTACATAGTAGTTATAAACATCTATGACTTATTGGATTATTTCACGGTAAATATTTATTAACATATTATTTATTTTGTAGAAAATCATGGAGGATTATTATAATAAAGCTCAGGATGTATTTCATGATAAAAGACTGAGATGGATGGATATCATCAATGTTTGTAGTGAAACTATTACAGGTAAAACTGGAGTTAATGGAGGTAATAAAGCACTGAAGCAGAAGAATTGCATTTTGGACTGGAGTGGAATGGTGATAAAGAACTTTAGTATAGAAGTATGTGAGAAATGATAATGAATAAATTAATTTAAAGATTCGCATTGATATGAATAGAAAAGATGTAAGTGGCCATCGATATTCTTCAATTTCTATAGGGTTACTGACTGTGACTAACAAACATGAGAAACATTATAAAAAGCAATTAATAAATAAAGTTTTAAATGTCATAATTTATTAAATAATTTTATTATTATCTGTAATATAGATATTTAAAGTTAACCATAAAATAATAAAAAATATCAAATAGAAATATATTTGGAATAGTATACACCAATAGCAATTTGTTCCCGTTCAGTTCGAAGAAATTTCCTCAATCGACAGACAATTTTTTGTGACATCATAAAATTTATGGATCCAAATTTATAAGTTTTCAACCTGAAATAACTCGCTATCTAGTATTGCGTATATGCCTTCGCATGTCCAAGCATCATAAATGTGAATCAGCAAACGAAGGAGCCATTGATTATGATATCGGGAAGTTGACAATCTCAAATCAGCATACGTTCTATTTCACGCAATGATCGTTTAAATTTGATATGCTTAGCGTTGACATAGTCAACAATGACTTTGAAAATAGACTGACTAAACATGTTATGATCAATTCGATTCTACTTGTCTGTTGCCGTATTCCTTTTCCAATCCGCATAATGAACGCAAACGCTTTGCATAGGGCTTCGTGAAGACGCACCTTGTACAATTGTATTTATATTTTGTAATACCAACTTTAAAGATGCTTTCGAGTCCAAATGTGTTCCTCTTTTGAAAATCAATTAGAATTAGTCATGTGCCTCACACCTGATTGTCTAAAACCATGAAAAACATGTTTTTTTAGCCGTGTCTCGGTATAGATCTTTAATTTGTTTCAAAATATCAATAGAAATGCTGTTTTGTGTATCAAGAGAAGCTTCTACTGTTTTAAAAACAGTTTTGCAACAATGTAAATGTTGATCAAGATAAATAACAACTCCGTCATAAAATAATTTAAGTTCTTTTGGATATTCTAATGTATCCAACGGTTGTATAATTTCATTTAACTTGGTTCCTATAATAACAAAAATTCGTACCTTTGAATCAATCTTTTTGTTTACAAACAATATTATGATTTTATTTTAAAGTTATTTATTTATTTTTTAATTTTATCCATTTGGACTACTTTATTGTGTTGAATTGAGCGGACGACCAATTAATTTGTATAAGTAGTGCTATAAATGATTAATTGTAAGTTTTAAGAAGCCTAAAAATATTAATTCGCTACTTTATATTTTCTGAAATTAATTATTAAAAAATTACGTCATGTCATGTATTTTGCCCATGCGATCATCCTGAACAGCTTTTTGTCGGATCCATGTACAAACATTCAAGTTGATTTTGTAGCCTGGAAAATGTTCAGAAAACTTGATTAATAAAAAATTATGTGATATTATTTATTTTGCTTATACGATAATCCTCAAAAGCATTTTTATCGGATCTATGGAAATTCATTCAAGTTTCTCGATTTTCTGTTTTTAAAATAAATCCATGCAGTTGTAAAGTATGTCCAGTTTTCTGTTAGCCTGTTCTATTCTGTTTAAGTTAGAATTTGTTTATTTTGTAGCCTGGGAATTGTCCAGAAAACTAACATAATAAATAATTTTTATATGCGGAGTTGCTACTTTTACTTTGCGAATGGTCAAAATATCCTAATAAAAAGAATAGAGCGAACAGCAGATTTTTAAAAAAAGCATTAAAACAAAGTATTTAACCAATTTACCTTTTCATTGACTGATTTTGTCCTTGAATGACATAAATCATCGTTGGTAGGAGATTTTCAACCATTATCTAAGACCATCGTTGCTGATTTTTTTCTGCCTCCGAAAATCAATCAAATCAATACTACACTAAAAAAACTTGAAGGAAAACCCAAATCGGAAATCGGACCGATGTCTGAATAGGATCGCGACGATCTTGCGCGCGTGTTTCTCAATCTCTGCAAGCTCGTAGGTATTACGCGTAAGTTATCATACTGCTCAATTGGTTGACCATTGCCCGAAATTAGGTGTACAAAATGTGTTGGGCTATATGTGATCCGTGTTAACCTAGCCGTGCACAGTCTACTGTATTGAGCCACAACCTTTTCCTTTAAAAGCAGGTTAATCAGAGAACTCTTTCCTGATTTAGTTTTGCCAACAAAAGCGATACTTGGTTTTTGGCTTTGTGAAGCGACGATTTTGATATCTAGCCATGCCTGTTACAAACGTTCACTTCTTGTATTTCTATATTTGTTCTGATTCCTTTTTTTTGTTCGAAATTCTTATTGATTTGCTTATTATTATTATTTAAAGTTTATTGAGTAAACTTGCAAGAACAAAAGCATGCATGAAGACAAAAATTTTTTTTTAAAATATTTTCGGGCGTAACATTGTCGTAAAATATTTGAGTGTAACCAAATATTTACATATATAGAAAGAAGTACAATACAAAATTAATATTAATGCTAATATACATTTTCTAGTTTTTAATGAAATGCTATACATTAATGTTTGCACGTAATTAAATTATGATTTCTAATCAAATATTCCCTGAAAAATAATAAAAAACCTTCAATTTCATTTTATAAACCGATAACCATTTGATGAATCTAAAATAAGTTGTGTAGGTCTACGCACTGATAAAAAATAAAACACTATGAATGTGAAGCTTCTTTTTGTATAAAATACATATAGTATATTATTCGCCTGTAAATATTATTTTAATTTTTTCAGACGCTATGCTAACTTAAAATGCTCCGTAGGTATTGTCTATTTCAAAATTTAAAAAATAGAACTTAAAAACATACTGTTAAAAAACGGAATACATATTTTATTTAGAGATGCTTGCTTTATGCCTTTGTTTGTTTGACAATATAGCCTATATCGACTATAAAACAAACAATGAGAGAACATCTAATTATTTTAACCTAAACGTTTAAATTAAAAAAATGTAAGGAAATTAAACAATAATTATCCGAGAACAATGGTGCTTTGTTTTAATTTATAATAGTTAATTCAATGTTAATACGTATGTAAAATTCACTTGCATTCTTTACAGTCTCATAATTTGCTGATAATATTGTTACTCAATGTTTTTCAGAACTCGTTTCTTAATTCTGCGTAAGTGGCAATATTTGTTTTTTGTATATATTTTATTATATGCCTCCATGATGCAAATTTTCATAAAAAAATTAATATATTAGTTTGTTTTTATAATATTTAATAATTATCGTTTCATTGTTTTTCATGGTATATAAATCTTTTTTGTAAAAGCTGTATATAAAATTCTACAATTAGTACAATATATAAAATAGCTTAAATATTTACTTAAAATATACTTTTGAATAATTGTTGTTTCTTTGGACTAATCTGTTGAATAAAATTTAGTTTGAATAAATATTTATGTACGACAACGATAAACAGATATAAATTATTCTTAAAATTATTTAGTTATACTATATTATTTCGATCAATATTTAAAGGTTCTAATGGGTCTTAATAAAAAATATTTTCAATTAATTTTTTCTATAAAAAAATGTTTAGACTTTTTTGAAAAATACGTTTATATTAAGAACAGCTATCTATAATGTATGATGCATTCATTCTAAAACTTTGTATACGGATAATTTTTATTAGTTAATAGTTTACATGTATTATAATAATTTTATAGTATCTTCAAATGAGTAATACAATTAATAAAAGTAATAAAATCCATAAAATATAAACTATTTACTTAGTGACCATGACGATTCAGATTGATTTCATTATTGAACGCTACAGATTGCCATTACTTATGGTTGTTTACTTTATTACTTTCACTATTATCATAATACATTATTATGTACAATACCTTATTACTTCTTTAAAGTGATTATATAATTAATAAATAAAATGACTAAGTCAAATTTAAAGTATGCATATATAAATGTTATTACGCAATTAATTTATTTGAAAATGTTGGGATATCTATATGTATAACAAATTTTAGGTAGTTAAATTTTTTTCTTTTCTTTTCTGACTGGTATAAATTGATCAGTGTTTTTCAAACTTCGATTCCTGGCTGCGTGGGAATTACTGTCACAAGGAAAGCCCTGTCAAGGCTCCGCTTTTAACTCTGGTACATCATGTCATGGGTCCGTGGATGGAAATAAGAATCAAATTCATGGTAAGGAAGTTTTATTATAGCTCTAACTGAAACACTTTCATTACTTAATAATCAAATTAGAGATCAAAATAACAATATATATATGCAATTGAAAGTAATTAAAATCTATTTTATGCGTATTCACCTTAAAGGTAATGACGGATAATAAATAAATATAATAATAATTAATAATAATAATAATAATAATAAATATTTGTAATGACGGATATGGTTATATATATTTATATAAAGTTAATTTATATTAAAATTTTATATTAAAATTTTATACAAAATTAATTTGTTTGTATATATATATATATACAGTATATATATACAAACAAATTAATTTTGTTCTAAAAAAGTTATCATTACTTATGTACATATTATATATGTTCGTATAAATCATTATATTATATATTGTATATGTTTGTATTTAATTGATTATAGAAAATGCTATCAGTTTTTAATTTAATATTGATCCAGTATCAAATAAGGTAACAATTTTATGTAATATTAATATATATATAAATCACACAAAATAATAACTTAATAAAAAAACGTATATTTTTCGACCGTATAATAATTATTAGTTGTCTTTATTAACAATTATTTATACTGCTGCTAATAATACTAGTAGATAAATATTAACGTTTATTCAATTGTTTAAATAATATTAAACTATTTTGAAAAAGCATTTCAAATTATAATTATAAACTATTATTACCTAATGAGGTTATTTTAAAATAAATATATAAACTATATAATGAGATGTTTGTTGTAAATAATTTTTTTAATATATAATTTTTTAATTAAGTAACATTTTCAATTAATGATAAATTATATTTGAAAATATGGTATCAATAAAAATAAATGATTTTCTTATAATGATAATAAAATCTAATTTTTCGTAAATAAAAATATTACGTGTTACGTTCACATTTTCTCATGAAGTATTTTTTTACTCTATTTTATTAATAGATATATAATATTTACTTGTTATATTAATTATAGGATCGCACTGCACACATAGCGTCTCAAATATTCCCTTTGTATGGTGGGCAGTTGATTTGAAGGGATATTATAAAATTTCCAATGTTGTAATTTGGAATCGTAGCGATTGCTGTGGTAAGAAAATCTGTTTTATATGTAATCTAGTACGAGCATTCATTTCACTAATTATTTTATTACAACGTTTACACACTACACATTCAACAATATAATACTAAATAAAAATTTAATGATATAATATTATAATATATTTCAATAATAAGATAAAAACTCTTATTTCCTAAAAATGAACTATAAATATGCAAATATTTTCTTAATTATATATAAATGCACCATTTTTAAAAACGGGAAGCAATGTTACATTGAATGTATGTTGTATACTATCTTTACAGCTAGTAGAATAATAGGTTTGAAAGTCTACATTGGAACAGAAATATCTGTTTCTTCAAGCAACACTATTGACTCATTTAACTGCCTTAAACTTATTGCAGAAGTCACAACTACAAAGTCAATTTATAACTTTACTCTATCAAAATCTGTGGTGAGTCAATTTTCTGTTTAAACTTAACTATATGATATAATTATATTTTACGAATAACAGCGTAAAAATATATCTATAATATTTAATATATAAAATATATCAGTTAGTAATTTCTCACCTGATATAAGGAAATCTTTACTGAGATAACACACGGCTGGTGCGTCCCCAACACATACGGTTTAACTCTACTCTACTTTTACCACCTATGATATTATCACTTTGTCCTTCCTTGATGTTGTTAAAAAATTTGATCAAAAAGAAACGATAGTAACATAAAAATCAATATTTGATTGACTTAAACATGAAAAATAATTAGTATGAAAATTTAAAATTCTCGGCTAGAGTTCCCAAGGAGAATGTGGTGGATGTAGCGGTGAAAATAATGATAATTTAAAAGATTAATGGTAAGAATGAATAGGGGAAGCGAAAAATTTCAATCGATTTGGAGACACTTCTTCCATATGGATAAGATATATATATATAATATATAGTATTAAAAAATCGATTTAAATCAGTAGTATGTACTACTGATTTAAATAGATTTTTTAATACTGACGATTGACTACTGCTGATAACTTTCACAATAAATTACTTATATTTAGTAATATTAAAAGGTATATTTGATATTTCATATGATTTTAAATTAGCTTTGTAACGTATTTTCTTTGTGTATTTTATACACTAGATATCTAGTGTGCATATGCACTGTACAATATTAAAATCAAAGATATTGAATATTCTTAATATACAGTCACGGCCACTGGATTAACCTCACATGATTTATTTTTAAATATTTTAATCATTTCAACATTAAAGTATATATTGAACACACAGAGGAGTAAAATGAATAGAGTTATGTACATTATGTGAAACTGTTTTATAATGATAATATGCAATAGTCCACAGATATGTCACTAAAACCTGGTTGGGCCACCTTTGGAATGCAGAACAGCACATATCTTATCTGACATAGACTCCACCAATTTCTTGCAATATAGTCTACAGATATTTGTTCACACCAAACTTGCTTTATATTTTATACCAAATCATCATAGCTGGTAGGTTTGAGATTGCTGACCTTCCTTTTAATGAGCACCCAGCGGTGTTCGATTGGGTTGAGGTCTGGGAAGGAACCTGGCCAAGGCACCAGGAGTTCAATGTGCTGCTCTGCCAACCACTGCTTAATGAGAGGAGCAGTGTGGCATGGTACCCCATCTTGTTGGAAGACTGTACAATTGCGAAATTGCATAAAGGTTGGCAACTTCTTCTTCAAAATTGATAAATAGACTTTAGCATTTATTGTGGTCCCAGGGGGCATAATCCACAGACCGCCATGCCCGGAAGCAGCAATTGAGCCCCAAACCATTACGGTCGTAGGATGTTTACAGTTGAGGTCATGTAGCGTGCATTGTCTCACAGGCCTGGGGTTCAATGAACAGTTTTGTGATAGTTATAATACTGCTTAATAGTTGTTTCGTTAAAGAATAAGACTAGACTTTTTGCCAGTCCTCTGAAGTCAGATCCTTGTGGTGTTGACAAAATGATAGGTGGTCTTTGATATTTTTATTCAACAATAATGTTTTCAGAGCCACCTTGTATGACTTGAGGCCCATTTCTAACTTAATCTCCATCAAATGGTACATGCACTCACATACAGTGGCAGCTGAGATTGAATTTGTGTTGAAGAGATGGTCGAATTGATTTTTACAAAGCATTCAATAAGACTATCTGTTCGTGCATTAGTAACACGCGCTATTGATGGGCGATTTCGAGCCATTAACAATCCAATTTCAGCATGGCGTCCAAGGCAACGTTGAACAATCAATTGAGAAACACCACATTGCTGAGCAATTGCACATTGTGGCATTCCTGAATAATGTGAAGCGACAAATTGTGCAACTTGGTGGCTAGAATGTCTTTATTTTTGCCCATTTTCAATCAACAATAAGCAAGAAAAAATTATGCAGAATGAGTATAGGAATAAGAATGTGTATGCTTATATGAAAATATTAGCATTTAAAGGATGTATTCTCATTGATGGAAATTAATACCATGCCATCTACTATGTGTGTGTGTATTTGTATTTGTGTATATGTGTATGAGTGCAAATTTATTATTAGCATTGATCAAGTGATGCTAATCCAGTGGCTGCGACTGTAAATATTCCCTATACTTGCTTGTATATCCACTAAGGGGTCATGGTAATAACCAAAGGCAAAGTTGTTCTAAACTAGTATTGGGTGACACTAACTCAGGACCACTCACCCACCCTCCCCCCTTTATCATCATAGAATTTTTTTTATATAACTAATAAGTCTAAACAGTTATTTATTAATAGTATTAATTAAGAAACATTTTTTTAACATCATTCTGTGATCATTAGAACCACCCACCCTTCCATTTAGTGTTGCCTGACACTAGTTTAGATTACTTTGGTTATTACTCTGATCCCTAAGCTGCATTAAAGCAAATCATAATTTAATCCCCTCCTTTGTGTTCACCAAACAAATGATTTCACATACATTATTGTAATGGGTATGAGTTATTGTAATACTAAATGTTTTATATATAATATGGGTATGGCACACAAAAAGTTTTAAATGTACATAAATATATTTGTACTTCTAACTTAATTCAGTTAAATAAACATAATCATCTTCATGAATATATAAATACAAAAATTTATATAATAATTTATTAAAATTGAAAATTTATACAGAATTTTCATAAAACATAAATTTATACATTATTTCATAAATCATTTTATTTTCTACATGATATTATGAATATTCAAATTTTCTATACTATCTTTAATAACTTTAATAATGTAGTACATCATAATTTATTTATGTAATTTTCATATTTACATATTTTTGTGTATAAAGAATTTATTATGTTATAATTTAATAATTTGTAAATAAAATATTTATAAAATAATAATATATGCATGAAATTGTCTTCTGAAATACATTATGTCTAATGTAATATAATAATTAAGCTATGCATAATAATGCTAACATATTTTTTTGAGTCTAATACAGGAGAGTATATAAATTATTAGTATTATTTTAAAAGTACAGTATGATAAATATAATGTTAATCTCATAATACAAATATATTTGTCTTGAGGATAGTTTCTTGCATCTTTCAATACATACTCTAAACAAGCATTTAAAAATGTTCTACTATTATTATATAACTTGAATGTACTGTTTTATAAACAGTATTATAACATTTTTAATTATGTATAACTATATTTTAATGTCATGTATATAATTAGGTAATATCTTATTTTAATAATGTAGTAATTTCTTCAACTATTTCACAGACATAAAACAAACATATATATGGTGGTTGAGAAGGCTTTTTATTAAACACAGTATGTTACTGATAAACTCATGCATTTAGTGGAAACACAGTGTGTTTAATAAAGGGCCTTCATGGCCACCATACATATAGACTAAATTATGTTAATTTAGCTCTATGTCTCATATAATTGAAAATACTTTATGTAATATTGAATGTTTTAGTTGTTGCTTATGTGGTTATGCAATTTTTTTACTAATAATATTTTAAATATTAAAAATAATTTTTTTCCTAATGATATTTAAATATATTTTAAAATAAAAAATATATAAATATTAACAGTAAAGTATAACTATTTTGAAAAATATGAATACAAGTTAACATAATATAACAAATTATATACCCACACACATAGATAATATATTTAAATGCTTAGTATGACATTTAAATGATATATTTAACTAAATTATTATAAATAAATTATAAATACACTTTATTTAGAACAATTTCTCTGATCTAGTTTCCATTAAACACAATTTTTATATACCATATAAATTGAAAAATACAATATTTATACAATTATAATATATACAGAATGAAGAAAGCACTTTTATTTGTTGAACTTCTCTATCTATAATATTTTAATTACAGTCTACTCCTCCTAACCTGGACTTGGCTAATCCTGATGATTGTTCAAACTGGATGCCAGATAAAGAACCTATATTACCTTCCTATCCTTTTTATATATAAACTGTATACATACTATATATACCTATATATACACCTAAACTATACACAGGATGTGTGCTACAGTCTCCTTCCCTTATGCAGTATTCTAATATATTTAGCCATGTGCAATCCAGATGCTCTTCAATTACTTGTGAAGTCATATGTGACCAATGACATGGTTAAAGCTTTGTCAACCCTATCAATGGACTACTGCAAAAGATTACTGAACATTTTCTTTGGAGATGATTTGTCACATGAAGTATTGCAAGTAAAAAGCGGACATCCTTTACTGAATTTTTTAATGACACTAATTAATTAATTTCATTAATTTCAATACCTAAAACTTGAATCACCATGGTCTTGACTTCTTCAGTTTCTATAAACCAGATGATCTATAAACTAAACAATTTGTTTAGATTTATGAGTATCCAGTTTAGGTGGAGTAGACTGGATTTAGAATCCCACATTTAACCATTATAATACTCACACATAATAACAATATACTATTTAATGGAATATAGGTAATATCAACATCCTATTAGGTGCAACACAATATTTCTATTATTTAGATGCGAAAATATAATGTTAGGTTGAATTCAACATTTTAATATTTCTGTACACATACCACAATGATAATTATTTTTATTTTTGTAAAGGTCTGTCCAAATAGTGTATTGGGTAGTATGAAGTGATAATTTATGACATTGTGTGTTATGTTATATTTATAATATATTAAATAGTGAAATGAATATTTGCAAAATCATAGTTTGTAAGCACAAAAGTTTGTCTGAATACCAAATCAAAATAGAAACTGGAATTTTTGTTAAAAACAATTAAATCATTTAAAAATGTACTTGCGGATTCTACTAAAAAGCAACATGGTATTAGAGATATAGACATAATCAAACAGTATGCTGTAGTAATGTGATGAAGCATCTACAATGGTAGATTTCCAACTGAGAATTTCTCATTAAAACTGATACTCCAATTACTGAATTTTATGTAGTATGTATTATTTTCTTTATTCTAATCCGATGATGAAGTAGCTGTAATTGTAAGTATGTAAAACATTAATTTTTGTGTGTCTGTTATTACAGTGCACTTTTTGTCGCTTTTCTACCACCTTTTTAATATCATAGTAATACTGTGTGATTGGAGTTTCATTTTTATTAAACTAATAATTAAAGTTTTAAAATATGTCATCATTACTACAAAGTTCTATTTCATTAAATAATTCAATTTAACACTACCTGTTAAATCCTTTTAATATCTTATCAATATTCAATTGGATAACTTGACTTTCAATCTATATTTTATGTAAAATACTATATAATGGATAATTTTCTATGATTTTGTTTCCAAGCTATTGTACTGTTAACATGTATTTAATTTATAAATAGTTTTTAATTTTTTCAGTGTTCTATTTATTTTTCAGACCAAATCTGGGAATATTTTATCTAGCAACGTAATTTTGTAATTTCTGTTACAGCTTATCTATCCTATCAATGTCGAAGCCAAAAGTGAAGAAAGTCTCCAAAGTGGTGGACCCCTCAACACTGGTGCGTGGTCAGCCAAAGTCTGGAAGGACATGGAAATCATTGAGGACTGAGAAGTAAACTGCAACTCTAGGAGTGATTGTTCCGCTATTTCTTAATACAGTGTAATTTAAATGGTTCAGTCTCTAAGTAATAAACAGAATATTATGAAGTAGAACTGAAATGGATATAATTATATAATTTTGATGATAAATATTTAAAGATATTTAAAATTCATTTTAATATAAATATTTTGATTCAAACTATTTGAATATTTTCTATTTTATGTTATAATATTAAATCAATGTAATTTATTTCTAAATGAAAAGTGTAAAATACAACATCATATAGTAGAATTGATATTATTAGTAAATTGTTTATAGTGATTCAAATTAGAACCCAGTTTATCCTTCGGTATTTCTGTGGAAATTCAAACCATGCTTATTTGTTAGTAATATCAAATAAAACCAACATATTTTAATATTAATTAATTATTTATTAATATATTATTTTATTGTAAAACACATCACCGAATCTATTTTGTTATACATTAGTATACTTAAACATTAATTTATTTGAGTAATTAAGTACTTCTTGTGTTTCGTGACCCTCAAAATTATTTCTATTTTTTTTTAATATATAAATTTGAATTCTTTGAAAAGTATTCTGAAAATGTGTTCTAATCGGTTTAATTTTTCTCATTTAATTGTAACCTGGCCACCTTGCGTCCAATGGTCACACCGCTGTCTCATACTGTTTATTTACATTTTTCATGTTATATTAGTTAATCAAATTATACTTATTTTCTATTGTCCAATGAGGCATCCATCTGATATTGCAGGATCACATTATACTCATTTCTCATTCGCCAATTATATATCTCTATGATTTTGTCTAATCGACTTATCTGATTTCCTATTGGCTGACGCATATATCGGTTAGTTGTGTTCTCATCTTCTGTTTATTGATATCTAGACACACGGCGATCATGAAGGTCAAAGGTGCTCGCTCTTCATGGGAGAAAAAGATGATGTTGAAACAGGAACGAGTTAATCGTAATGTGACAGATCGTGAATTCAAGGAGCGGACAGCAATTGACAAGAAAGTAAGATTAGACTGCTCTAATGCTCATGATATTGTTGAGTTTCTATGACGATCTCTTTTCAAGATACGATTTATTTAGTTTAAAAAAATACACTAATGTCTATTGAAATTAATTTAATATTTATGGACAGCATTAGAGATGGGTTAATATGACAGTGTTACAGTATAATTTGTTTTTAATTTTGATTTATAAATAGCTTTTAATTGAATCGTTAAATCGGATCACTTGATTATTATCGGTCGGAGATGTTGGACATTTTTAAAATTTAAATAATGATGAAAACACAAAGTCTCTTTAAACTGAAAAGAATTTTTAAATATTAGTATTTTATGTAGTTAGGATATTTCGACTAGTTTGATGTTCATTTGTTAAGTCCGGTGAAATGAATTAAATTTTATAAATCGATTATATATAAATAACAAGCTATTGTATGTTTTCTTGTATATCTTTATTTTATCATAACACTAAATTTATCTATTTATTACAAAATATGACATATTGTAAATGTAATGGTTTATACAATTATAAGTTACAATTATTTTCTATTGTGATAATTTTAATTGTTTTGTAGACATATACTACTTTTACTGGTTACTTAGTTATAAGTAGTGAAATGAATTAAAAATCTAGATTATCAAAGTTATTGATGTATATATTTATGTTGCATATACTACTATTGCTATACTACTAATTACTGCAGTCATAAATTGAATATTATAGTACTTATTTCTGTCAAATGTATAATATTTTACTACATATTATTCCCTCTTTGTGTTTTGCTACGTATTATTTACTTATTGAATTGAGTAGTGTCTTGATAAATAAAGACAAGTAATGGTCACTGTGAGGAATGCAAAAGAATAACCACAATAAAATTAATACAAAATATCCAAGCTTTCACCTTTCATCAAGAAGGCATAATCATGGTGTGAATATTACAAAAAGTGTTT
>JAUZND010000848.1:0-13869 GCA_034780555.1 Coelogynopora nodosa | reverse complement strand
GGTAATAATTTTAACGAACAATAGTTTATGTCAGATAACCTACTTGTATTTAAAATAATATTGATCAATCAACTCGGAGCTGCGCTCCTCGTAGATTATTCAATATTATTTTAAATACGCGTAGGTTATCTATTACATATTGTTATTACTCTGTCATTATTTAATAATCAGATGAATACAACGCCCTAAATGACAGCTAACGAAATTATAACATTAATTCACCTGTTTGAAATAAGAAAGAAAATATTAGATCGTGACATCCGAATGACTGCATGATACTATTAAGAATAAATGTCAAACTTGGAAATAAATAAAGGAAAATGTAAATACCATTTCCCATTTGGCCCCGTTCTATTGAGTAACTTAAAATATATTTTTTTAATTATTTAATCTCGCGCAAAATGCAAGCACTCTGCTATTAAGTGTTCTTCTACGGCAACCTAATAGTCAGCAATAATATAATACTTAGTTTTAAAATTAAAAAAATTTAATAGATTCTTAGAACTGTAATTAAATCAGCTTATATTACAGTTAATGAAAAAATTTCTTTACCCTTAACATATCGATTTCTATAATGTTAACAATAGTATTATAACTTATAACTTCGAGTCTCACTATAGCTATGTTTTATTTTCCTTTGTGTCATCCTGTTCTGTATTTACCGGTAAGGTGTCTTACTTACTTACTTACTTACTTACCTACAATGCAGTTTACCGAGGTGAGCCAGCCCCAAAGCAGGATAAGGGTTTGCCTTATCCGTTTCTTAGCTATGGATAGGTTATCCACTTTCGAGAATACTGATCACACAAGATGATGACTCAGTGAGCCATGGATAGGTTACCATCCTAAGCGAAGGATAAGGGTTATCTTATTTCGAGAATACGGCCACAGGAGCCGATCCAGAGATATCTTCTAGGGGGGCTTGTGCCCCTAGCCTCCTATATCGGCCCCTGGTACTACTTGGCTAATATACGCAGTACTTGGTGTGACAAATCTTTCGGTTATTGATGGGGCAGTTGACCAGAGTATGCATGGTTCAAGGTTGTTAGTTTGCAGGGCTTTTCACATGGTGTGTGATTTGTGAGTGAATCTCGCAGGAATTTAGCTAATTTCTTGTGAATGACATTTTCAAGGATCCTGAAAATAGGAAAGTGACTTTAAAAAAATAATTAACATTGTTTAAAATTTAAATTAATTTATTAACTAAAATAAGTGATTAGGTCTAATCATGTGTATTGTATCTATATTCATTAATTCTAATTAAACTTTATGATAAGTATATATAGGCCTAATACATTGTCGAGTATTAATATGAAAATACACCATAAACGAAATCAGAAACGTCAAACACAAATCGATTAGGGATATGTTAAAGGTACATTTTTGTTCAGTAATTTAGATGCTATATAATATACATAATCTTACAACACTGTATAATATATATATATACATAATAAAAACGTTTTATTTCAAGTGTAGGAACAGTAAACTAAAATAAACCCGAAAAGTTAAAGTCTAAAAAGAAAGACATGCATGTGTAGGTATAAATTTCCGTGCATATTATAAACCGTAATGTTTTTTAAAAATTAATTGTGCGTATAATTAGCAAACAAATTAAATAAATTACGCATTTGCTCGATATGAAAATAGGAAGTAATTTTGATGATAAAAATCCCGCCTAAATGATATATAAATCTCAACACAAAACAAGTAGACTGATCATGTAAAAAATTAATAGTATGTGTTTCAAGTAAAACACATTGCCTTAAAACATGGAGTTTTATCCAAATACACACGTCATGTTTATGAACAATATAAAAAATGAAATATAATTCAAATTTGATGAAGGTTACGCATAACCCAGCAACAGTAAACATTGTATTATTAAAACACTACTAATCAACAATAAAATATTTGGATAAACATTGAGTCTTTTGACAAACACATGCGTATTTAGATAAAACACTGAGTCTTTTGATAAAACTCTGTGTATTTAGATAAAACAAAGAGTCTCTCGAAAAACACATTCGTATTTGGATAAAATGTATTTGGAGTCTTTTGATAAAACTCCGTGTATTATAAAAAACTGAGTCTTTTGATAAAACTCTGTGTATTTAGATAACATTTTGTGTTTTAAGGCAATAAACAGTGTGTTTTACAAGAAACACAGAGTATTTAATTTTGACCTCTCTCGACCACCATAGACTGTAACATAGATAAAGTAATATTAAAAGTCAATTGAATAATATAAGTTGTAATTTCGGCTATATAACAACTGGTGTAAATAATTGATGGCGGCATTTAATTCTTCAGAATAAAATTTAAGCATCACAGCGCCTCTCTTGACCTCTTTAGGTTGATTGACGGTGTAGATCTCCGCCCCTGTCAGAAATCAAAGATCCGACTCTCAGGAAGAGTGCAGAAGTCAATATCTTTTCTAATTCCTATTTTACAAACGTAACAGATCATTCTGCGATGTACTGTACATATTATATTCATTGCGCGACGCCAAACAATTTGACATAAATGATTTTGATTAACATTTCATGATCAAGCAATTAATATTATCTGCATGTTAACAAATTTACAGATTAAGTTTCTCAAATTAGAAGTGCGTATTAATTTCTAAAGTTTTTCCACAAGCTATAATAATTTATAAAGTCTTTGGTATCATACATGCCTGTAAATATTACATTATATAATTATATTCGGTGGTGCTATCGATCGCACAGAGATTCTTTTCTGTCTACGTTTTATCTGGGATCTTATAGAACAAAGCAACAGTCGGTGTTACAAAAGTTGTTCTATTTCTTCTGCTTAACCACTTGCCATCGGTATGGAACCAACGTGGTCCAAGATATTATTTAATTAGTAACACATGGCTAAATGCACGGGTTTTGCTGTGAAAATATTTAAAAACAACTAAGTGAATTCAGTTCATTAATACGTAAAATTGTGTCAATATTCAAAATAACTTTCAATAATGTACTTCGCATGAATATATTTTGTTGATCTTGTTCATTCTTCTTAGTTTAATCATTTCTGTTATATCGTTATATTAATATGTATATTATTAATTTGACAGATAACAGAAATGTTACGAAAAAAAATTAGATTAAATTTATTAGTCGGTTTGATGCAGGCACATATTATGAACAAAGAAAAAAACTATTTTATAAATTAATTGAAATATGCAGGTACTCATTATAACTTTAGAATAAATATTACACAGAATATTTCTTTCAAACTTATAATATATATAAATAACATTTATTTAATCTTCTTTTGTTTAAGAATTACACTAAATAACATATGTATAATGAACATTCACTATTTATTAAGTATTTTTCAAGTAGTCCTGCATTTACAAAATGTTGCACTATATAATCTAATATTTATTAAGTACTTTTGAAGTAGTCCCACACTACAAAATGTTACACTATATAATCTAATATTTATTAAGTACTTTTGAAGTAGTCCCACACTACAAAATGTTGCATTCAATTGATCAATTATTTCTATAATAATTCATAAGTATAATTTCAGTTATACATAAAAATTATTTGTATTGTATTCATTATTCTTAAATGAATTAAACTAATATTTAAAAAAGTACTCACGTTAGAAATTAATCAAAGAATTTTCATTATACGTATACGGGTCAGACATAAATTGAATTAAAACTTTCATAATAGCAGCCGGTTATATCTGACTTAGTTTATAAAAGAGAAATACATATATTTATTCTTGTTTTTGTGTAATATTATATATTTATAAAGTTATACAATATAATACACCTTTCATAAATTAGATATTTAATTTCAATGATAATACTCTATGTTATAATATTAATATTTCCTTATTCAGTGTGTTAATTTTGGCAGAAATTAATGCATAATGACATTTAATTATAATATTATTAATATTAAATAGACGTTCAAATTAAATATTGGCCATTATTGTAAACAGAAGTCAGGTAATTAACTTTGTTTGCACTAATTATATTTTAATAATATCACATAGATTCATGTTATTGTTATTTTAAATAATTTACAATTATGTTTTCGTATATATATTATATTACTTGAAACTCATCTAAAACGAAACTAATTTTATAGTAATTCCAAATATTCCGACGCCTTTTTTACTTAAATTATTATTGACAAACATCAAACATGGCAGTCAATCAATAAAGCAGAGCATTTGTTATAATGCTCCATTAATTTGTCTCAGACCGATACAATATTCCGTTTTAATATTATGATGAAAAGAGGGTAGAAAATACTACGCCAGTATCTGGGTTATTTATTGTGAAACAATTTGGTCGTGGTAATACTCGCAAATTATATAAATCAAAGCTGTAGAAGTGGAAGAGCGCCATTTACTGCCAGATACTACATCTTTCCCTAACCTCTCTCACTCGGATATTATATTATTGCAAATAACTGCGTCGTGCAGAATTTAGTCGTAGGAAAATAAGCCGTAATATTCACACTAACTGATCTGAAAATATTTATTGTCATAGAAAAAATTTCTGATCCTGTAATACAATTTAAGAAATAAATGGTGGTCTGTTTTATTTTATTAATGTTGACGTCCATTGATGAAGCACTAATCGTATGCATGAAAAAATAACATATCAGAAAGATTACCTATCTATTTAAATTTTAGACAAAATATAAAAATAATTTCCCTAACGGTGCGAGCAACCCTATCGCGTATATGATTTCGTCTCCTTCTAATCTCTATAATCTTTTGACGTAAACATACGAGCAACCCTATCGCGTACATGATTTCGTCTCCCTCTATTCTCTATAATCTTTTGACGTAAACAGCGCGAGTAACCCTATCGCGTACACGATTTCGTCTCGCTCTATTCTCTATATTCTCTTGTCGTAAACAGAGCTTACTCCCCGCCATCCCCTCCAGATGACCTGGACGGCTCGCTGGCTCAGCATAGTCCTTCCCAACCATCGTCACACCGACGTGACCGTCAGCTACCTCCCGCTGAGCCACATTGCGGCCCAGATCACTGACATCTACCTCAGCATGGCCAAGTCAGGCTGCGTCTACTTCGCCCAGCCCGATGCACTGCGGGGCAGTCTGGGTCAGACGCTGAAGGACGCCCGACCCACCCTGTTCCTGGGGGTGCCCCGTGTGTGGGAGAAGATCAAGGAGACGATGGTGGAGAAGGGGAAGTCGTTGTCGAGTTTGCAGCGTTATGTGGCTGGGTGGGCCAAGTATATCGGGTACCATGGCAGCTTGGCCCACTATCAGGGGTGAGAAGTCATCTGTTTTAGTTATAGACTTTAAAGGTATCACTAGACGGAACACACACTAAGCGGAACATGCTCTAGAAGGCACTTAGAGATGGAGGTATAGCCCTCTATATCTCGGGATATCCCTTTCAGTTATAAAACCTAATTTGGCCAATAGGGAAAATATTGATACAGCTATGAAGTGAATTTAGAATTGTTTCACAATAGTTTTTCAAAGGTGGCTGAAAGAAAATGTTTCTGTTTTGCCTATGTAAAATGATAGGCATACATACAAGTAATTTGAAAAAAATTATCCGGATACTGTTAGCTTTTTAATATCTTATTGCATAAGAATGAGAATTGTATTAGCTATCAAAAAAATTAACTTTTTTTTTCACTCGTTTTTTAAAACAGGAATTCAAGTGGCTCAATTATCATTCTCTTTCCCTTTTAGCTTACTACATTCTAATTGGATGAGTGTCATTTCACTGTTCACTAACGCATAGCATACTCAGTTATAAGTCTATTTAGACATACATGTTATACCAAAGTAGGCTATATTTGCTATCATTAATTCGCTTAGTAAAATGTAGAAAAAGTCATCAAATTGTAAAATGTGTGTTTACGCCCGCTAATTTATCAACTATTACGTACAACAAAAGCAACCCTGAACATACATTAATATATTATGTAAATGGCATGACAAGTAATAATCAATAGTTTATATAACTAGAGCGAGGGCACGCAACGCCCGCGAAATAAAACATATTTCAGCCCTCTAAATCCGGTCATACAATAGTTGATACAATCAATATCATCATCCCTTCACCCTCCAGTCGCAGTGTCCCTTGGGGCTGGTGGCTCGCCAACTATCTCGTCCTCAACGGGGTCAAGGTCGCTCTGGGACTGGATCGATGCGCCTGCTACTCGGCAGCTGCCCCCGTCTCCATAGAGACACTGGACTTCTACCTGTCGTTGGGAATGCCGATCCACGAGGTCTATGGGATGAGTGAGACGAGTGGGCCCCAGCTGATTGCTACCCCACCTGATACTGTGAGTAGACATATTGATTGATGGGTCAGGAGAATTAGAGGGCTTTAGCCTTCCTGAGAGCCAGTTTTGAAGTTGTGTGTGACAAAACGTTAATTTAGCAGAAAGTATGCAAGTGTCTAAGTGTGTTACTGTATATAGGGTTTATATATTTACTTTATAGGGTGTCCGTCACACGGATTATTCCTTCCTTGTTTGTATTCTCATCGATAGCTCTTATACCTATATATAGGTATATATATATACAAGAGGTTATTGTTAACTCATTTGGAATAATGGGCCACTTCATTAAGTTCTCCATTATATTTTACTATTTGGGATCAATAGGCTATAAATTGTTTTGTTTAATTACATTTATTTACGTTATTACCTATGTTTAAATTTGATCTAACTGTCATGTCAAATTAAAATTGAATGACAATTTTTTGCATTTATTGAACAATTATCGAGAAGTCTCTTATAAATGACATAAAAGAATGTATTTACAATTCTATTATTATAAATAAATGTAAACAGATTATTTCTTAAATATTATTGTTTGCTATTTGCGCACATCACTGCTGGTAATATTTTGATTTCAATATTGGTATAAAAATAACATTTTATTGGGAGCAATGGATGTTGTCTTACTACGTAAGTTTATAATATAATCCTATTTTTACGTTTCTACTTTCTATATAGCTCAATATCAGAAAGCAATATTTTGATTTGTATTTTATTATTTCTGTTATATTTCTTTTCTTTCTATCTGTTGAGCTGATTTTGCCTGATGGTTCCAATCAATTCTATTATGCCGTTATGTGGTGATCCTTTCCTTTGTGTAATTTAGTAAACGAGGCACTAATTCAATGAAGTTGGATGTTTGAGACCATCTCTATCATAGTCGAAGAAAACGGTTATCACATTTTATTTCCGGCCATTTGGGGTCTCAATATTATATCTCCTACAATATGACTGGGGACGTTGATACTCCGCATCTTCCTTGTTTGTTTTATACCCTTCTATTATCAACACTACATTAGTATCGATCTATGGAGAGTGACTCACACACACATCGTCGTATTTAACTCAAAACTATCATTTGCCAGATTGTCTTGAAAGGAGAGACACCATGTATGTTGAACAACACTCTTTTCTGACATTTTGTTTACGAGACAATCTCCTCCCCCCCTCCACCTCTTGTGTTCGCTTCGTATGACTTTATAGGGTGTCTGTCACACGGATTATATTCCTCTCCTTGCATTCTCCTGCTCGATTGTGTTAAGTGTCACACACGGTATTGAAGAATTGTCAACTAATAGTATTTCGCAGATTACACAAAACCGAGAGTTGTCACCATAAGCCTATTAAATAATTGATTGTTGGTTTATAGTTGTTTTTAATAGAAAACGACTTGAGTAGTGAGTGAGTATCGTTTGGAAGTCGGTAAACTAGATATTACCGACAATACGACTATTTATATGATCTTTCAATGGTGCTTTATTAGTTGCTATCAGTCGGTATCTTTCTTACTAGGTGCAACTAGAAGCGTTTACTTAATTTTGTAATAATATACTGTTTAGTTTAGTAGAGAACATTAGGACTTTAGACTTCATTATATATATTTGTTACTGATTCTAGCAGTAATATATAGGGGTATATATTTACAGCTGTACTTCCTCGCGCACAGGGGTGCAATGCGTACATTTTCTAATTTTTTTGAGTAAATGAGAGAAATGTCTGCTTTCACAAAAATAAGAGACATTTCTATCTACATAATATCTGATGTGGATGGAATACTGGTTCCAAAGCAGTTAATATAGTGTGTGGAGTAAATATGAACAAAACATACATGGTGATTCATAACTTCTACTTTATAATACCTCCATAAAACAAAGCAACTGACTCTGAAAAACAAATCAAGACACCTGCCGAATATATAAACAATCAAGATGATTTAAAGGATAAAACAAGAGATCCAACAAATGAAATATGTAATACATAGATGTAATTCCCTTTGCAGCATTATTTAAAATAGAAAAATAAAGATATCGTAGCTCACGTTGAATAAAGTTATTTTAAAAAAATTTCGGCGTATACGCCCTAGTTTTGGTAGATCTTCTTATACGTCAAAATCATAACTGACCTGACTAGATCATTAATAAAAACATGTGTTATGATAAATGAGGAAGAAGAAGAAGTAACTAAACAATTCAAACAATTAAACAACAGTTCAACTATTTTAGTAAAGCTTATTAGCTGCAGAGCTCTCAAAGCTCCTTTCTGTGGAAGGTGTTCTCTTCTAGAAAGTATCGTATTGCAACTTGCACAATGCACTCTCAATTCATCCAAGTGTGTCGAATTCAAATGCGTTTACATCAAGCTCACCTGCCCCATGGTCGTACCAGCTCATATTCACTTATATTTGTGATCAATTTACTGTGTTTACTCTTATGATTTACAATTACTGTCTTGTAACGTGACGTGTAGACATTTCATATATCTTACTTATAAAAATGTATATATATTGTTTCTGTGTCGTAGTATACTGTGAGAAAATTAATAAATATGCCAGCTGTGCTTATGACATTAAATTAAGTAAAATAAACTAAGTAAGACAGTAAATGTCAGTCTAAGACTGACTAGACCATTATATTATCTGACTAAGTGATATGCAAACTACCTACATAATGTTATGTTAGGTAGTCTGCAAGTCGCTGTCTGTATCATCTTCAGCTTTACGTCTAAATTTAGATAACATTCTTGATCAGAAAGACCTTAATTATATCTGATTGAATTTTTTTTCTCAGAACAAACAGTTTAGTTTCTGTTTAATATTACCAGCTGTTAAATGAGATGTATCTATTTCATGTTCAATATCTTTAATAAAAAGGGAGCTAAATGTATACAGCTTGTTGTGATCCAAAGATGTCTTGTTTCTCAGATGAATTATAATTATTACATGTTTTATCCTTAGCTAATGAATGAATAGCTAAATTATGAATATTCATTTACTATATTTTTTTAGATATTTGCTTTAATTCTCAGAGTGAAACTTATGCCATATGACTTAGCGTTTGTAGTAGTTAGTATTTTTGTGTAGTGATTGTATCATTTGTAGCATTATATACAGTTGTCAGGATTAAGACAATTCCAGTTTACGATCCCCTGTTGATTAGACTAAATAAAGCAGAAACATCTGACAATACGGTATAATACAGTTTTTAAAAGTAACAAACAACTAAGCTGTTTATATATAAAATATTGTTTGTTTAAGTAATATTACTTTATTTAGAATTTGCAAGTTCTTAAATAAACCACATTATTGTGACATAGATTATAGTTAACAGAATTAGAGGGTCATTTCATCAATATATTTGTAGCTGAATCGCAATAATGCAAAATAGTCTGTAATAGTAACGTATTGTATTTAGTTGAACTTTTTAAACTGTTTTAACTTTTTTGTCTTATTGTTTATTTTAGACCTTTACCTTAGAGGTACCAATTGTGGGGGATCAAATGACAGACTTATGTTTGATCGTTTAATACTTAAAATCTACTAAACGCTACTTTTCTGTAATTTTCTGTAGGCCTATCTGCCTAATTCTTCAGGCCCTTTTGATTCCAAACATTTTCGTGGAATATCCTGCATAACTTGATCACTTAATACATTAGTTTTGCTCACTCATCAATTAAACAAAGCAGAATGGTGTAAAGTGTAATTCGCCCATAACGTCATTTTGATGTCCTGGACATTAACATCTATATGTTTTCACGAAAAACAATTGTTTAGATATTTACATTTCAACCTTGCCTTGAAAAGCTATGGAAATTGACTAAATCATTATATTTTAAAAAAAATGATTGTATTAAAATATGTATTGTTTTTTAAATTTTTTTGTTAGAATTTTATCTAATCTAGGTGCATTGAAAAAGTTTTGATATAGTTTTATCTTACTAAAAAGCATAGAATCCCTGCTTTTTTCAGTACGACATACTCAACATAATAAGAAACCAAAACATATTCGATTTTTATTGATTTGATATAATATGGATTTAAAAAAGTCATTAATATCGATTTCCCAAAGCGCTGTCGTTCAAAGATATGTATTTGTAATTTTGTCTACGGTGTTTATATTCAGAACTGCAAGTACCTTTTCCATAAACTTTGTTCACTATTCGTTGTCATAGAGATTTAAGTAATAACAGTAGAAACGAACAACTTATTCCAATCATTACAACATTATGTCAAAGCGTGTCGAAGCTTATTTTGTAATCTTTTAAAATATGAAAATACCGATAGAATATCTACGGTCACATTTCAATAATAAAATTAACCATGTTTGAAATAACGCTAAATTGTTGTCTTATTTCCACTGCATATATCCAAAAAATTCGTCAGCGCAAACCAACCCGCTGTGTTTCCTATCTTCATGGTAGTTGACCTGTGGACAGATACATTGCCATGGTCACCATGATGGATCACACCCCCTTTGTGTTCCAGTTCAAGCCCGGCTCGGTGGGACGTCAGTATCCCGGGAGCAGTGTACGTCTCGTTCCCAACGACAGAGTCTGCGGCGGGGACCTCTCCGGTCTAGTGGGCGTCACCAAGGCAACGGAGAATGGAGGTGGCGGTGGTGCCACGTCATCCTCACACAAGCCGCGCCAGGGGGAGGTGTGTATGTCGGGCAGGAACATCTGTATGGGCTACCTGGACAGTGTGGAGAAGACGGAAGAGGTGTTCACTCAGGATGGATGGTTGTCTTCAGGAGATCTTGGACACGAGGATGAGGAGGGGTACTACTTCATCACTGGCCGGATCAAAGGTGGACTTTGGTTTTATTGTTTTTTAAAATTTATTTTCGGGTTGTGTCGTATCTGTATCAACCCTGAAAAAAATTAACCGATACACCCTTTTTCAAGTAATTTAAAAAAATAAATTTCGAGATTTTTTTTTAATCAGCAATTTTTTAATTTAATAATTAAGTAAAAGCAATAAAAGATCAACGTTTTTTATCATTCAATTAGAGAGAGAGAGACTGTTTTCGTGTTCTCAAAGGGACGGATGGAGTGTGAGAGGTTAATATGACGCAATTCCTCCGTTTTTCTGCAGCTGATTTTCTGTGCTGCAGTTAACTCCATGTGTAAGCTAGAACAGGCCCAGAAACAATGTGCCAGTGCTATTTACCCCATCATTAGCTGTAATGTGAAATAATTGGAGTTTGATGACGTAATCAATCTATTGATTTAACATGGGGATATCCATGCGGCTGTGTGTTAGACACCCAACAGTACCCAGCTTTCAGTACACAGTTTGTCTTTCTTATTGAAGGATAAAAAACATTGATATTTTATTTCATTTTACTGATTTTTGCTGATTTTTTAAAAAATTACCTGAAAAAAGGGTGTATCGGTTAATTTTTCCAGGGTTGTAGTTAAACTGACTGTCTAAATGTGAATCTTTGAAATTGAACTCAGTTCACCGAGAGTATCAAAGATAGAGTTGATATGAAGCGTTGTCAATTGACAAATAAAATGGGGGGGGGGGGGGCTTGGTAAATAGTCGACAACCCGCCTACTGCTTCCAAAAGTTCACAGCATTTATTAATAAGTAGAGTCTCGCTTCGTAGCGCACTAATAACTAAGGGTGTTCAGTTGTGTGCCTGTGCTAACAACTACCAATATAACAATATGCGGTGACTGTTATCTGTTTGTCTTCTGGACAATTGGAACATGCAAAGTGCTCTTCCTTCGAATACCTTCTTTATAATATGACGGTCTCCCAAGCAGTGTCAACTTTAGTTGGTACATTAATTATGTGTGAGGATGAAGAACAACTCTGTCATATTGATCAATACTCTCCTTCTAAGTCTGATCAGGAATGTAATGTGTTAGTCTTAGTTATTTAGCATCATAGGGTGTGCAGTTTAAAAACAACTTTATTTCAAAAATCTGAAAATTTTGTCGAAACATGTTTTATTATCTAGACTATTAGTGATGGATACTAAACCCTTGTCACACAAGCTGTTCCTTCTGATGTATTGTTTTATGTCATTTTGCCGGATGTTAATATAAATCATATAAAGAGTTATGATAAAGAGACTGAGAATGGAAATATATGTGAAGGTATATGTTATAATTCAGGCTACAAATAATTTGTTATGGTCAACAGTCGAGGTATGGCATATTGACGTCATGTGTGCAGAAATTCATAAAAACTCGTTTTTATTGAATATGTCACCATTGTCGGACTACATTGATTAATTATCGTCGTTAATGTCGGCTCAATACCTCACATGTGTATGTTGGATTTTAAATTAAAAGCTCACATGTGACATTTTTTGTCAAAATACTTTTTTTCAACTATTATTAAGACCAGCATTTTACGCTCTTTCACCCTGTCTAAGTCTCTTGCTTGTCAGATAAAGTATTGTGGAGTTATAGCTCATGGTTTAATACCTCACATGTTCCATTGTTGTCAATACCTGTCAATATGTGTTGATTGTCATCTGTATTACCGACAATCAAAACCTCACGTGTGTATGGATTCGCTCAATACCTCACTTGTGTTTATATTTAAACAGTTGAATATTGCTAACTTTATTGAAATATTATGTATTATGCATTAGTTTCTATATAATATTTTATATCACTAAAAATAGTTTTTTAATCCTTTAAAATGACTATAATCAGATTTGTTATCAAATTCAAAAAATCTTATTGCTTTAAATACACGCTTCTCTGATCCTCTTGTTCCAACTGCAGACATCCCTGTTCTTCCTGTTCCCACATCGACCAGTTTCACGAATTCGCTATTTGAATCAGCTGGCTTTGATAATTGTTTTGAAGAACGAACTCCGTCACTTATAGACATTTCTTCTTCTTTTTACAATGTAAGAGAAGTGTAAACCTTTGGGATACCAGCTGTGTAGAGAAAATTTTTATTGCATGCCCGTATTGCTTGGTAGCACTATGTTTCGATCACAAAAATTCAGAATGCCAATTATCCAACATTTTAGGCCAACTCTCCCACTGTTCTATATCATCCTACTGCATCAACCAAAGGTTTATCTCATTCTCCTGTTGCAACCAGAGGCTTAACTGATTCAAATGCTTTAATTGCAGGCTTCTCTGATACCCTTCCTCCATGTCAAGAACCTAAGCAAAGCAATCAGAGGCAAGTAACTAAATATGCGGCATCCAAACGCAAAGCAACATTATCCGCTCGATTGAAAGCAGATGCTAATGTGGGGTAAAATGTAATTAATAAGAATATGTATTATTACATTGTAGAGAAACGTGCAAGAAAAGTTAAGGAAAGATGTATGCATACAGAAATGAAATCAATAACTGTCAGTGATTTGGACCGATGCAACATTTTTACTGAATTTTCGCCTCTAAAATCTTGGGATGTAAAGGAAGCTTATATTAGAGGCTTAGTATCAAGTAAGTAAGTAAGTAAGTAAAGGTTTATTGAAAAAAACAAAGCCAGAGGCTGAATAAGTTTTTTTTTACATTGAGTTGAAATAGTATAAAAAGTTAATGCATTAAAAATTAAAAAATAAAAGGAGACAGTAAAAAG
>JAUZND010000847.1:0-13869 GCA_034780555.1 Coelogynopora nodosa | reverse complement strand
TTGAAGAAGTTTCAGCATTTCTTAAACCAAAACGAAATATGTCTCGGGTGCAAAAAGAAGTGTTAAAAGGGATTTCATAAATATCAAAATTACATGGAATATCTAATAAAAAATTAGCAAAATTTGTAAAAAAATTCTCAGAATAGATTTGAGACTTTGATACATAACAATTATTTTCAATAGGTGTATGTATGTCAATAAGTTACCTAATACTTTTTTCCTACTATTTATGATCTAAATTAATATTCTAACCTATTAAGAATATAGAAAACATTATTTTCTATGTTTAGTAGTCACAAATAATATTTTGTCGCTTTTGTTATGTCCGAAGTTTCAAAAAGGCTCGAGAGGCCATTTTATAATTTAGACATTAAACATACAAAAAAAATGTAATTAAACAGATTTATTAATAGTATTATGATATCAAATGTACAAAAATATATATTTTAAATTTTTATTCATTGGAACACACCCTACCTGGTTATTTTTAAACAGACCTATATATATAATTTGCAATATATACATTTATAAAAGTAAATGATATAATGATGGTATATCTTATCTGAATGCCTTCACATTATAATATACATGTGGAAATGTATAGTATTATTACTCAACTTTACCTTTATCTTGATAAAAACTAGACTTTTACATCAGTAAAAAATTCAAAATGGTAAATTGTATAACTTTATATGAATTACCCGGATATTTAGGCTTGTAATGCATTTGTCATTTTCCTTCATATTTCTTAGTATTCTACCGATTATCGACTCTTTTTGTTTTTCCTGTGTTTTGAAACTTATGCAAATTTTTGCATTTTTTAGTGCAAAAACCGTAGAAATCCTCCTTTTCAAACTCAAATAAAAGTCGTTTAAATGTTATTAAGTAAACTTTTTATTACAAAATAATAATGTTTTTTATTGATTTTGAAATTTTTTAATCTTTTTCAGATCTCTAGTAAGTTGTAATACGAGTTATTAAATATTTAAAAAATTAATTTGAAATTTAAAATGATTGTAAAAATGGTATAGTTTTAACACTTAGCAATTGCATTTTTGTCCCATTAAGGATTCCAGAAGAAAAAAACTAATATTAGGCTTATCTATATTATTGTATTATTGTATTAGATTATTAAATAACTTATATTAACTTAAATATACCACTATTCAAAATCTCATTTAATAGAATATATTATCCAATAGCATGAGACAGACAGACAGGTGACGGCAGTAAGTATTTGATTGAGATGAGATCATTGATTAATTTTAAATTTATAATTAAAAAGGGAACCATAAAAACGGAATATACATAATAAAAATACTAATATGGTATATCTAAAAATTATAAAAAATAAGAAAGTTGTATTTTAATTTTAATTGTAATTATATATTATCCATTTGATTAGATAAATAAAATAGATAATGGTCGTTTATTTTAATAAACATAGATAGAAAATAGATATATAAGTTAAATAATAAAATAAGAGAAAAAAAAGCATATTTTAATTTTTCAAAACAATTGATTAAATAACATGTTATATCTAAATAATCGTTAAATATATTTAAACACAATTAAATAATTTATTAATATTTATTTTCATGTAAATAGTACTGTGTACTATTTAACAAAGTACATTGAAAACGTTTAATATGTCTTTAATATGGATTTTGCCATTACATGAATTTGGGTACTGTCATTAAATGCTTTTAAGTACTGCCAAATACATTGAAAAAAATAATATAAATTACTTTCATCGACGGTCGTTAAACAATTTAATGATATCATACATTATAATTGTTTAAAGACCTTGATGAAGGGAATTATTCTATACATAATGATAATATTGTAACGTTATAATTATTATAATATATTATAAATATATGATATGCTATTATAAACAATAAGTTTTATTAATTTAAAACAATTATTTTAATATGTTACGTGTCAAAATAAAAATGCAAAGTAATTCGTTTAGTTAGCATAAATGCTATTTATAATAAATTGAAATAAAGTACATGTATCATTATACAATTATAACAAGTAAAAAATGGTTTAGTTTTATATAAATCATTATATTAAAATATTTATGCTCTACAAAGTGGCAATAAACAGAAATACGGAATGTATAACATTAGTACAACAATAATTTGATTGTATTTCATTTATAATACCGTCGATTAAAAACTATTGTTGACTAATAATTTTAAAAGGTAAAATATGTAAAGTGAAAATGCTGCTATTAATTCTGGGATATAAAAATCCTGTTAATATTATTAATGACATTATTCCTGGAAATTCTAAATGTTCGACATTGAAATCAAAATAGCAAATTTCAGTTGTTATGCGTAAGTGAACAAAAACATCGAGTACCACATTAGACATTTAGAAATATAATTAAAAAAGTAAATGTTACAATTATCAACTTCAGTTTTGAAACAAAACAATTTGCTACAAAATGGAGATAAAAATGTTGGATTTGTTTATATATTAAGTGGTTTTTTATTGTGGCTTTAAATAGGCCTAATTGGAATAAGTGCATTTTGTTTATTTTGTTATTACATTGGGTTCCTTTGGCATTATTTAGTGATATTAATTAATGAATATGGAATTAAAATATGATCTCAATGGTAAACTATTAAATTTATTTAAAGATTTATGTTATGAATCAAAACATTACTCAAAAGTAATTAGGTAAAGGGAAACCATAACGATATTTAAAAATTAAATATTAAGAACGTAATGGAATACGTAATTCCAAAATGACCCTTAGATGATGAGAAATAGCTGAATTAACTGAAATTTACCCCAAGATATTAAGGAATACTTCAAACTGAAAGTGACCTTAACATATTGAGGATCACTTTCACTGAAAGTGACTCTAAGATGTCGAAGAATCATTAAACTGAAAGTTACCATAAGTTGTAAAAGAATTCCTAAACTAAAAGTGACTCTAAGATATTGAGGAATCCTTTAACTGAAAGTGATGACGAATATTTGGAATAATTTAAAAATGCTTATATCATATATAATTATAATTATATGTGTTAAAATAATAAACATTAAAAATGATGTGTTATATATTTATTAAAGGAATATAATTCATAATATGAAATAGCGGTATATTAAAAACGTAATACAATTTCAATCCATATTGTCTGATATAAATCAATAAACATTTTAGATTTTAAATAAATTAAACTATAACTGTTTTACAAACTATTATAAAACAAAACTTTTATCTAAAAAAGTAAAGTCACAGTCAATTTGTGCAAATATATGTGCATATAATTATGTGCACATAACACATATATGTGCAGCACATATAGGTAAATGAGTTAAATTGTGGAAATGTAATAATATTATAAAGTATTTTGCACAATATGGTTTGTATACATCGTTACAACATACAGCGAAACAACTTAACTGTAATAATTACTATAAATAAATATAAATAAAAAATCTATAATTTTTGTACCTCGTTCCTCTTCTTTCATTTTCTTCAATATAGGTGTCGGTATTTATTAGTTTATGAGTAATTCGGACACGGTATTGATATCAATAGTTATTTTTTCACAAAGTTCATGATAAATAATTATAGGTTACAAGTATATATTTTTAAGAGGTGACATTAACATTATTTTATTTAAAAAAATGTAATTCTTTACTATGTATATTTTTAACTAAATTATTATAATAAATATGTGTGATAATATCTTTGTATACTATAATAAAATATATTATACATCAAACGAATTATTCAATTGCTATTGAGCATGTTGTGTAACTTTCAGACTTTTTCAACAATTTTTTTCCCGTCATCAATTGCTATATTTTTCAAATTATCTATTACAAAGTAAGAATTGATCTACAATTTTCTTCTTTTAAACAAAATTGATCACATAAATTTATTAAAAATCAGATTGCGCAATACTCTTTTAATGTATAATGTTCAGTTTGTTTAATTAAAATTAAAATGTTTTTAACACACTCAGACTGTGACAATCAGACAATGAAATCTATCCAATGCTTATAGATTAGCTTTTCGGATTTGGTATATGTACTTTCTACATATAACTTTCTATCTTATCACTCACTAGGGCCTGTTTTATGCAGTGTCTGCAAATTTTAGATTTTAAACATATTTTAAATGAATACTTGGCGATTAGATAATAACACATATTTGGTCCTGACTTTTAAGGACATGATTAAAAGGAGAAAAAACAACAATTCCTTATATCATCTTGGATATTGTTATATTACTTTACTTTTGGCAGTCACTTTTACTAATTTTTTATTTTGTTTTGTCCTGGTGTTGTTGTGGAATTGAATAGTAAATTGAATAATAGTAAATAGTAATAATAATAGTAAATTGAATCCTAAAACAAACCAAATAGCTCTCAAAAATAATAGAAAAAGAAGCCCTGTCCCGCGTACAGGAAAGAGTTTCTATAAAACTAATATTTATTCCTCGACTTTATCTTTGAGTAAAGGTTTGGCTATAATATGTAAATGGGCGGTTTGTTTGCCTTATCCCGGTTCATGGCTCCCTACATGGTCTGTCGACCACGTCTTCACCCTTGATCTTTCCGCTTCTGACTATATCCATCCGGGATTTTCCCCTGTCACTCTGTTAATTTTGTTTATATCTTTTATTTCCTCTATGGTGGAATTTGAATATTCAATTGTTAAGCAAGATATCTGTACTTTATTTTCTGAGTCTTTTAATGACCTATATTTCAATGCCATATGTCCAACACCGTATTTATTTATATCTATTTATATCTTACTGGGCATCCAAATAAAACTGACCTGCCCGAAAAATTAATTCAAATCTTAATAAAACTCTTTTTTTATCAGACTTCATATTTTTTAAATTATCATAATGTGCTTTCAATGGAGCCCTAAACATATAGTATTCATTAATATATTAAAAACAAAAAAACAATTCCTGAATATTCAATATAGTTAGCCTTGATATATATACTCGTATATATCACGAAAAGACATATGTACAATTTCAACGAATACTGAATTCTGATATAAAACATTGAATAAAATTAGTTTTAAAGCAATTATAAGATATCTATTTATATACGTAAAATGTTCATATTACATGTTTCATATATATATATAGTAGTTTGGATGTATAATGTATATATTTAGTTTTAGAATAACACACACAATTATATATTTAATGACATACAAGAAGTAGCAATGGAGTTATTATTTAAAAGATAAGAAAATGATACCCTCAAATTTGTTTTCATCAATTCTGAAATTTACTAAAATATAGTTCTAATGATGCTTATAGTAATATGATTTAATTTAAGTTTAGAAAATTCTACATTTGCATTCATCTATATTTTTATGACATTTGATTGAAACTCGGTTCCGTTGCAGATTTGTACAAAACAATTACAAAATAATATGCTTAGAATTTGTATATCAGATAGGGCTTTGTAATAATAGCATAGAAATATATTTATGTTATTATTAATATTAAGCTCTGTTAAACCAATCATCACCGTTTGGGAAAATATTTTATACAATTTCCTTAAACTCGCAGGACCAATCAAAGATAGTCGAAGGAAAGTATTAAAGCGAGAAAATGGTGTCTCCGAGACAGCCATCCGAATATTATTTATTGGTTACCTGTTCGCATAGATTAAACGGAATTACAATGCCGACATCTACAATAGACTTTACTATCATTAACAATTCCGATAGAAATTTTGTTTCTATTGACACCATTGACAACTTAACACAGACAAAGCAGTACTCCTATTTGTACAGAAACCTTGCTAATAAATTTCTTATTTGGTTCCTACCTACAGTAATATCTATCGGCCTCGTAGGAACCGCATTCTGCCTTGCATTCCTATTCCTCTCTAAGTTGTTTCCAAGGTCCCTCCTTCTCTGGCTTGTCAGCATTTGCGTCGGGGATTTCATGATTCTCAGCTGGGATGGTGTATGGATGACTCTAAAAGTTTGGTGGAGATATGACATTCGTGACCAGGGCAACACAATCTGCAAAGCCCACTCCTACATATCAAACTACTTCCTGTACTGGTCGGCCTACATGCAGGCGTGCATGTCGCTACAGCGTCTTTACCTCATTGTTCGTCCTCTGCAGGCTAGAACTGAACTTCCCTTTCGACGTCTCTTCTTCGCCTGGCTGATATGTTCGCTAGTGCTGACACTTCCGCATGTGATTTACTTCTACTGGAATGTGGACGTCGGCAATGACTGTGATCCGCCAGATCCGTCCTTTTTCTACACAACTTCACTCTGCGATCTGATTATTTGGGGTCTCATTCCCATGGTTTCTATGATTGTATCGACAGGGGTTATATCCTGGAAGGTGATTCGATTTCAAACCAACTTTTCAGGCAAACGCGAGCAGAGCACCAATCATACCATTTACTCGCGAATTCGAGCCTTTTCGCGTTCGAACATTCAACGGCGCACCACTCTCCAAACGTCCAACAATCTTGGCCTCCCGACATCGCCCTCGGTCGTCACAACAGGGACCAGTCCAATCACCTCATCGGGCTCCAACTGCGGTGAGGCCAACTGTGGCCGCCGGCACGGGGGCTCCGACAACGCCCGTCACGTCACCAAACTTCTCATCACCATGAATATGTGGTATATGGTCACGACATTCCCCTACCTCATCTACTTGATCCACCTCAACTTTGTGCTGCACAACAACATCCACAAGGACGTCCACCGATTCCTCTTCTACTTCCTCCGCTCGCTCTGCTACCTGAACAGCTGCTCCAACTGGTTCTTCTACTGCGCGGCGGGCCGGGTGTTCCGGAAGCGCGCGAAGCGGATCCTCCTCCGCCTGCTCTGCTGTCGACACGACGCAATCGGGCGCAATTCGGAGCCGCCGAGTGGGATGCCGCACCGACGCGACACGGTCGTCACCCCGCCGATGCGAATGGTCATCCGCCTGGACAAGAATCGGTCCTGTCCGCCCGACTTCAACAAGCAGCTGCTTCACGTCCAGGGACAGACGCCGCAGGACATGAAGCGATACATGAGCGGAGTAAGTGGTGAATGTACAGTATAGACAGAGTTGGAAAACAGTCTAGATTTGTCTAATTAGTTGTACAAGTAGTTTTGACACTTTTATGTACTATGAAATTACATGAGAAAATAGTTGGAACTCTTAATGCCATTAACAGTATAAGCATTGTCGGGTTTTTCATAACTTTATAACAACACTATAAAGTTATGCTATGAAATATGTGTCACAAAATAATACATGCATGTGAATAATAATTACACTGTAAAATAATTCTAAATAAAATTGCTTATAATTATATATATATATATTGATATAATTTAAAAAGTTTTAATGCATAATTAAAACAAAGTGTAAATATTTTCTAATGGATAATATTTCAATTCCATATTTTTTGTTATATTATTCCGCGGTACAGTTTGTCAAAGTTGTATTTTTTACTGTTCCATATCCTAAAAGCATTTAATGTCTCCACATACGTATTCTATCTCGGTGATTATGTCTTATCCGTCTATATTATTTTTAATTAAATTGAAATGTTATTATAACTAAAATCTCTTAAATATTAATTACATAATTCCAAAAATTTCGTGTAACAACAACGTTAAATAATTTAATAATCAATTTCAAAATAAATGTACAAATTTATATTAAAAAATTGCACGAATTTAATGGAAATAATGATTTATAAAAAATGTCCAACTGTGCATTACAACGTTTCCTTTATTTCTTTTAAAAAATTGTGAATTTAAATAAATAATTTCTAGTATTTTACATTGTGTAAATATTTAAGTTTTAATTCTAAGCTGAATAAATTTTAGGGACAACAAATATATATGGACAAATAAATGATGTAATTATAGACATTATTATCGAAAATATAACATTTTGGAATTTTTAAGTGCGGATGGTAAAATATTTTATAACAAAGGACATTTCTTATGTAACATAAACATATGCTAAAAAGACAATAAAATAAAAATCCTCAATGAGTTTAAATCTTGTCGTTGTATATTGATAACTTTAATCCATTTAATAAGTATTCAATTAAGCACAACTTTTTTGTTGTTAAAATAAAATCAGAAAGCATTAAAATGTAAAGCATAATATGTTAGATTTTAAATGAACGAGACTATAATGTGCATTGGGGTGATTACGTAATATTAGACCACACCATTTATTTATACGCCCATTAAAAAAGTATAATTTCAATGTATTGCCTTTAATAAATTAATTTGTTATAAAATTGTGTTATGTGTTATGTATTTAAGTGTAACTAATATAAAAACTATTATAATAATTAATATGCACATTTGAAATTTATATTGATAAATTTTTCTATTTTAAATATTATTTACGAACTCCTATTATTTTTTAATATTTTTTTTTTGAAATAATTAAAAACATTTTAATCATGTTTAAATATACTTCCAAATAGTATTGGTCTAATGAAGACGAAAATGCTACTCTTTGTATCTTCTTCTTATTATTGAAAAAACAATTAAATCCACACTTAAAGTTTATACGTACTTAAGTATTTATTTAGTATTTATAAAGATATATATATATATATTTAGATGTACAGTAATATTTCAATCTCTGAAATAGCTGTTGATAAATTGCACTACACACAAAACATGATACCATAAAAACTTTATATCACCAGATTACTGTCTATATTTCCTTCGATGTAATGCATTTCCTTTTTCGATAATGTATTTCCTAATGTCTTTATAATGTGTGGTTTCGTTATTTTTCTTGGCTGTATAACTGTAAATAAAACATTATTATGATATTATGAATGTCCAATAACTGTGATATAACTGCAGATTTGAACTTACGTAATGTATTATTTGTTCATGTTTAATTAATAAATTACATTCTGTCAGTTGTCCATGTTTCAAGCATATTTTGTTATTATATAAAAAACATTTGTTTTATTCCAATTTTTTATGGTATTTTGTTGTCAATAAAGCACTTGTCCTTTACAGAAAAATTTCTAATCCCCTTTTTTCCCGTAAGCGTTATGCATATTTACAACTTCGGATAACTGCAATGTTAATAATATATTGGGTGGTTCCCCATTTGGTTTCCCCATTTAGCTGCATTGTAAAAAAATTCATTTTCTAAAATTAAAAACCAGAAAACTGCAATAATAATGTACAATTATTTAATCTCAATTTTCAGTGATCAACACTATTTTTGAAGATATGAAATGCTTATAAATAAATGAACTACGAATCTAACATTTAAATGACATGTATGAAAATAAATCAATTCTCAATCAATTAATGTCAAAAGATTGTCGCCCTCAATTTTGCTGTTTGTTTGCAGAATTTTTTTCATTTCAATAAGTATTGCATCTCTGAATCTTAGATTAGTGCACTCTTTGTCTTTGCCGATACTTATAGATGCAATAAATTTCGCTTTACACATTCTGTGTTGATGAAAGATGGAGATAATGATGTCATTAAAAAGTTCTCGTATTCGGTGATATAATTTTCTGGTAGTGCTGCCAATATAATATTTCACTGTAACAGGTAAATTGCACTTGATATACGACTTTTGTATATTTACTCATTCATATTTGTCAGTAAACTGTTACGTTGAACAAGTGCAGATGTCAGGCATTTATTTCGGTGTTAGAGCATGTCGATGAGTGCAGAGGACATCCGGTTCAATCTGATTGGTAGACCTACCGGTTCAATCTGATTGGTAGACCTACCGATTTAAAATTGAGTGTTATTTTCCTGTCGGTTTTATCATTAATGAGATCGAAAATTAAGAAAATTTTATTAAATTGAGATCTAATGATATTTCTTTGTGACTGATGCTGTTGATTTTAATTTTTCACTATTAAAATGTTATTTAACATCAAACTATTATGTAGCTATAAAAATACATAGTATAATATGTGTAATTGAACACAAATAAATTGTTTTCATGTAATCATGAGTAATAGGTACATTATATGTACATAATCACGAGTATTACACGAATACAATATCCCGAGAAATAATTTCATAAATTAAATCTTTCCACACTGCATGTATACAACATTTTCTGTAATAATTTGGTACAGAAGCACTGATTTGGAGTTGATGTCAATCGAGCAAGGAATAATGTAATATGAAATAACACTTTCTATGGTAAAGATAACCATGTGCGAGTAAATATGATAACAAATGTCTGATAACAATAACATAATCCTAGTTGCCTGTTCTTCGGTAATAGTTCATTATATATAAATTTAATTATCTAATATATCTAAATTATTTATAAATCAAACTTTTTGAAACTATGTCAGACGAAATAAATGCGGGAGATCTGAGAATCACTCTTCTTACTTGTAACATAACGTATACAACCCTTGTCATCACAAGGGTGAAATAATTATATTTTCTTCTTGCATTTGATGATATACAAGGCAATAAAACTATAATTATGCGTTTTTGAAGACCAATACGATCCACAATTATAATTTTGATAAATGATCACATTATATCGCATGTGAATCAATAATTTTATTCTTCAAATAGTCACACTATGGATAATTTCACCAAGTCCTTTATATACAAAATTATTTATATTTGTTAATATTTATTTTAGAGAAGTCGGTATTTCAAATCAAGCATGTCTATACAATATATAGGTATATAAAAAGAGCAGATTTTATGTATAGGTATTTATGTATGTAGGTGATTGTAACATCGATGCAAACCGTGCTGCTAAAATCTAATTACCACATGTGTGTATACATAAAACATATTATTTGAACCTCGGTGATCCTACCCCATTTTCGGACATGCACAAGTAACCTCTAATTAGCTGTTTTCTGTAATAATTCAATAAGTTGGTCAGAAAACTATTATAGGTATACAATCTATTAAATATGGATAAGTTTTATAGAAAAATATTTCGTATGGATAAAAAATTAGACGATAATGGTTTACCACATTATACTTATTCACTGATAAAATTGTAGGATAAAAAAATCATCAAATGATTAATATACTCATCAAAAACGATTTTACAACATACAATTTTAAATTTTAAAATGAATATTAATATTTACATATTTATGAAGGTTTACAACAATTGAAAATTATGTTAAATTATATTAAATTGTATATATATAACAATATATATATAAATTATAGTAAATACAAGTAACATTTTAGTAAACAATAAGTATGATAGAACAGTTATTTGTTAAGTTAAGTCAATATTGACAGTTTTAAATTTTTAATATACAAAGTGCACTTAGTGCCGCTATTCCGTCCAAATAATAAAGCATCATTCTCCTCTGCATATAAAAAGGCATTTCAGATATTGTTAAAAAAATGTTACTGAAAATTTTAACGTAATAATTTATGCTATTTTTATAAATGCAGAAAAAGAACTCAAGAAAGAAAGGTACACTTAGTTTATCGAGTTCAAAGCAGGCAGACAAGATATTTACATTTTAGAAAATATGTGGTGTTTCAAATCTATATGACATAAAACTATTGATTATTATAATATTGCTCGTTTATAACATAAAGGCAGTTTCGGCAAATAGTTTTCTTTGATGTTAGACTAAATAATAATTCGTATAATCACCACCAAACAAGCCATTCTCGTTTTCTGCGGAGTATTTAGCGACTCCTGAAAGCAATTGACATATTATTTATATGTTTTGTATTTTTCATACAACTCTGGATCGCTGTCAGACAATATATAATTAATATAGCATAATATAGTCTAAACAACTTTGACTCAAAATTGCAACATTCTTTCAGATACTATACGTCACACACTTATGGAAGTTGACGTTTTGAATGTACTTGACTGTGTCTGTATAGAATAAATTAATGAAACAATAAAAGAAAGAATATTAATCACAAAACGCAGCCGGTCAACAATATATTTCAAGTCACCTCGCTATACGTACAATATACGGCAGCAGTTGTTTTGGTCTATGTGATTAACGACATTTATCGCTACTTAATTGGTTAAAACGCTATAACCAGTAACAACGTCAGAAATGACTCATTATTTTTATCAGCTTAAAAACATTATTTAATAAATTGTATGAAATTTGATTAAATATTTTTCGAATTAAATATAACTGACATGTAGTCTATTATTGAAATTATGAAAACTGCTAATAATGCCCAGTGGCGCACACGGGGGGGGGGGGCGTGGGTGGCGGGGGCCCCCCCCCCCTTTGGATTTTGGTGCCCTTATGAAAAGTATATAGCATGCATATGATTATAATATGTTGATGAATTTAAAAAATATAACTAGGTTAGCCCTTTTTCATAAAAACGCCCCCTCCATCACAAATTCCTGGGTGCGCCCCTGCCTTTACCTTTGTGGATCTTTTTCGTCGGTTTTCTTTGTTATATACAGGGTGTCCCAAAAATTACTTAGTACATTTTTTACCGAAATAAAAGTCAAAATTACTAGCTGTTACCCTGTAGTTACCATTTCTTTTGATTTATATTTTATTATTTTTTATTTATCTCTTTTCTATCTATCTGGTGAGCTGATTTTGCCTGATGGTTCCAATCAATTCTACTGGTCATTTTAACATATTATAAACCGTGAATAACAGAAATTAAATCTAACAATTGAATGAGGATTATTAATTATGTAACAAATGCAGTATATTTATCTACATAGGATACTAAAACAATACACGCAAGTTGTGTAACACTGCTGGTGAATAAAACAATCAAATAAATCAACTCAGGCAGCTGGTATAAAAACCCTCCTTTGTCACTATGTAAATCACTTAAATTCACGAAGACTTGTGATATTATCATTATATAATTAAATACGCTGCCATATACAAGATCTCTAACAATAATTATTATTTGAGTGATAATATATTTTCACATTATTGAACGTAAATAATTAGCAATTCACGCAATCATTGACATTATATAAAATGTCTGATAATCAGTTGCAGCTTTAAATTGAACGAAACTCGTTGTATGTGGGCGACCTTTGATATTAAAGGAACATTGTGTCTCTCTAAAAGGTGATAATTTTGAAACAAGTGGCAATCAGCAATACCAAGTAGGTGTTACAGTCAAGTGTCATCCCATTAACTATAGCATAAAATTAATATGAACTTAATTAATATACAATGTACTATTAGTAAGTTATATTATATCAAAGCTAACTATATTGTAAAATTATTTCATTTGTATATTATATAGTATATTATGTATACATATATAATTTTATTTACTTCTGAGTTCAGTATATTTATTTAAGACCACTATATCACAACACACAAAAAAGATAACAATGAATGGTCTGCATCTACAAGATCATAGAATTAACATTTCAACTAAAATAAATTGTAAGCAGTCATGGTTATCTGTCTTGATTTTTTTAATGTTTGTTATTGAAGTGGTTAAATCATTTCTGGTTAACAAAAACGAAAATTCTTTTACACTTTGGACACAATTGTTTTCTTTTGTCAAAAGATTAATTATAATGCTAAATAAATAACAATTACATTGAATAAACTATAGGCCTACAACTAAAATTTCAATACAAAAACTATAAAAAATATATTTAAATGACATAATAATAAAACAAAAATCAATTATCGACAGATTATATAATCTTTGTGTCACAAAAATCAATTATCAATAGATTATATAATCTTTGTGTCACAAAAATCAAGTTTGCAACAATTACGAATCAAGAGATTTAAACTGACGCTAAATAAATAACAATTACATTGAATAAACTATAGGCCTATACAACTAAAATTTCAATACAAAAACTATAAAAAATATATTTAAATGACATAATAATAAAACAAAAATCAATTATCG